>PVJL010000679.1:320191-360648 GCA_004026885.1 Lyroderma lyra
AAAAAAAAAAAAAAAAAAAAAAAAAAAAAAAAAAAAAAAAAAAAGAGTTCAACATCTGACTCAAAAAGTTAGGGGAAAAAAAACAATAATATGAACTGAAAGAAAAGCAAAATGAAGGAATTAATATATGAAGGAATTAATACAGACGAAAGCAGAAATGATCAGAAAATAGATAACAACAGAACTAGTAAATAAAACTAAAAATTGGTACACTGGAGGAAAAAAAATCAGTAAAATAGTTAAATCACTAGTTAATCTAGTGAGTAAAAAGGGAGAAAGTCCAATATAAAATAAGAAGAAAACAGCCATAGAAACAAGGAAATTAGAAGGACCAAAGAGACTATTTTGCTTAGGCTTTTGCTCGCGTCTATGTAACTACCCCTAAAAGCACCACATACAGAATTAATGGTAACATTATTAACCATGTGGAGAGCAGATAAATCTAAGAATCTGAAACTGTTCCAGAGCATACAAAAAGAAAGAAAACTTTCCAATTCTTCTTATGAAACAATTATAACATGAGTATTAAAAGCTGATTACTGTGTAAATTAAATATATGATTCCAGTCATAAATGCCTCTATTTTTCATATTACATGGGTGGATACTTTCCAGACAGCCCTCATATAAAAAGTATCTGATTCAGGGAGCCCTTAATTGAATCTCTCTCTCAAAAAAAGAAACTACTCAAGATTAAAATCTCATTGTGGGAATGACCTTTATGTCTCTGTTCTTGAAGGAGAGAGAGGCTAATGTGAAAGAGAGAAAGAAGGAAGCGATACAGTTTGATTGAGGGAAGGTAAAGAAAATTTCACATGCTACTGCCCCTCCATCCCCCAATGTCCTACCTAGTCCCAACCTGGCACTAAGTCAGGCCTTCTATGGTAGATGAACTTCTAAGATGGCCACTAATTATTCTAGCCTCCTGGTATATTCAAACCCTTGTGTTATTTCCTTTCTCTGAGTGTGGGCTGGCCTAGTGATTTATTTCTAACCAGCAGAGTATAGCAAAAGTGATGAGATGTCACTTCCATAATTAGGTTATAAAAGATTTCGGCTTCTATCTCCCTTGGAAACTCTATGCCTTCCCAGTTTGCCTTGTTGGAGAGGCCATACAGCAAGGAACTGAGAGCAGCTTCCAGCCAATAGCTCGTGAGAAATCAGGGTTCTTAATACAACATCCTTTGAGGAAGTGAATTCTGCCAACAATCAAGGGAACTTGTAAGCAGTTCCTTCTTTAGTCAAGTACTGAGATGAGACTCTAGCCCTGGCTGACACCTTGAATGCTGCCTGTAAGAGACCATGAAATGAGAATAAGGGGGAGAAAGGTATGCAAGGAGGGAGGAGTCGTCAAATATATGGTGATGGAAGGAGAACTAACTCTGGGTGGTGAGCAAACAATGCAACACATAGATGATGTATTGTAGAATGGTACACCTGGAACCTATGTAATTTTACTAACCAATGTCACCCCAATAAATTTAATAAAAAGAAAAAGAGACCCTGAAACAGACAACCTACCTAAGCTGTGAAAAGATTCCTAACCCATGGAAAACGTGTCATAATAAATGTATGTTGGATTAAGTTGCTAAATTTGAGTTAATTTTTTATGAAACAATAAGTAATTAATACAGCCTCCTTGGAAACACTGCTGAATATTTACTTCTTTTAACACTGTTTGGCAGTTCCTTTAAAAAGTCAAATATTATACTATATCATACAACACTTCTATAGATTTACTCCAAAATAAATGAAAGCATGTCTACCCAAAGACTTGTACAAAAAATGCTTATAGCAGCTCTAGTCACAATCATCAAAATTGCAAACAACTCAAATGTCCATCAAAGACGAACAGATAAACATGTTATATCCATACACCAAAACAATAGTAGGCTTTAAAAAGGAATGAATGGATACATGCAACAATATGGATAAATATCAAAATCATTACACTGAATCAAAGAAGCTAAACACAAAAGAGAATATAATGTATGAATGCATTTATATAAAATTCTAGAAAATGCAAAGCAATATAGTATAGATGGGCCTCTGGGAGAGACAGACTGCAGGAGTACAAGAAACATTTTAGGGAGATGGCAATTTTCTATATCTTGATTGTGGTGGTTGTTTCATAACAAACATTATAAACCAATAAATATATTGTCAAAACTCATCAAAACACATTTCATTTTTAAATGATGCATTTTTATATGTAAATTGTACCTTATTAAGTTGACAAAATAAAATCATCTACTTTGTCAAGCTCTCTTTAACTATATCTAAAGCAGTTGATTCCATTTTTCTACCTTAGTCCTCAAACAGTATTCTACAGATAAATTACTTACACTGCAGAGAATTCAAGACTTCCTGAATTCTACAGTAGCTAAAACTTACAGAACATTATTATGTGTCAGGCATTGCTCTGAGCATTTTGTATTATTAACTCAATTAGTCCCCCCAACAGCTCAATGAAGTAGATTCTATAACCCCCATTTTACAAATGAGGAAACTGAAGCACAGAAAAGAAACTTGCTTAAGGTCATACAGCTAGTGAGTAAATGACAGAGCCATGATTTGAGCCCAGGCAGTCAAACTCTGAAGGCTGGGTTCTTCATTACTCTATATCTCAGACCACTTGAGTATTATTAGGTAAAAGCATACTCACAGCTCACTAGAGACTGATAGGTTCATTCACTCATTCAACAAATATTTAATTATGCAATATATGCCAGGTATTGTCCCAAATACTAAAGAGAATGGTGAAGAAAATATAGACATGGTACTTGCTTGTATGGATCTTACAAGAACTTAGGTTTAAAGCACAGGATTCTTAAATCAAAACATTCATCCCATTATCTATATATTTATCTAAATAGTTATGCAAAAAAAAAAAAGTCACAAGTTGCACAGTGACCATCTGCTTTAACCAGCTATAACAGGGGTACCCAAACTTGTCTGCACTTTAGAATCACCTAAGCATTTTTTAAAAATTCTAAAGCCTAGGTCATACCCCAGGGCCAATTAGTTAAAAAGGTGGGGGGGGGGTACATAAGGAGACAAAGGCATCAATAGTTTGCCAAGCTCCATAGGTGTGATTTGAATGTGAAGACAAGTCTACGGCCATACCACCCTGAACACGCCCGATCTCGTCTGAATGTGAAGACAAGTTTGGGAAATCACCGATTTAGAGTTTTTATCTGTGTGTGTAATTGCAGTAGACTCTCCATGAACCGGCACCTATGCTAGATAAATAGAGCATTATTCTATTTCTTCAATATTTCTGCCAGTTGCTTGCATTCTGGTTAATGGAGAGTCTATTGGATAAAGCTGATTCATGGTGATGAAAGAGGTATATAGATGAATGAAAAAAATTTTAAAAATGCCCTTCTCTGAAACAGAGACTTGCAAGGTAACTTTGAATGTTT
This sequence comes from Lyroderma lyra, assembly GCA_004026885.1. Lineage (NCBI taxonomy): Eukaryota > Metazoa > Chordata > Mammalia > Chiroptera > Megadermatidae > Lyroderma > Lyroderma lyra. The sequence continues at coordinate 323,615 of PVJL010000679.1, forward strand.
TCTCAATGTTATAAATTCTGAGAATATCAGAATGAGGGCCAAATAAACATTTTCCTTCTTGGATTTTTCCATGTCTCCATTTCCCTCTGGAACCATTGGCAATTGAGATATTGATCTTTTCATCTTTTCTTGGTACTTTCCATTAACCAATAAAGAATTCTTTCACATTATTATATACAACATAACTGATAAAGACACTACTCAACTGCTTTTCTATTAAACAGATCTTTTTTTAAAATGTCTATTTCTAATTCAATCTCTTGTTAAGCAGAAACCAAGTCTTTTAATATATCAAACTTGCATTTGTGTTCTATAGAATCAACAGACCTGTTTTAAGAACTCTCTGACCACTCTCAGAAAAGATAGTTAGAGGTTCAGTAGGACCCCTCTCCATTCCATCCAGGACCTAAACAGAAAGGAAAAAGGGCAAAGAGGAAAAAGACATCAGAAGAAAAGACTAAATATATTAGTTCAATGAACCTATTCAAAGTAAAATTTTGTGACTACCCAAATTTACTCTATCTAGCACTGTTTCTGCTAATTTCACTCTAGAGAGACTTGTAAAAGACATGAGATTATCTACTGTCTTGAATTCAGGGTTTTTCATTTTTTATTTTTACAAGGAAAGCTTATAATCAGCAAGGAAGCTTTTAAAAATATATCAGTAGTGATTATGCAAGGGTGTTCATTTTATAATTGATTATTCTTATGATTTGTGCACTTTGCATTATGTGTGTCACTTTTTGATTATCAAATATTAAAAGACAGATACAGTTGTCCTGGACAGAATCCCTGAAGGATTCCAATTAAGTAGGGAGCAGAAACTGAGTCCCACAGAACTGAGTCCTACATGATTTGCCCTAGGTCACACATGTAGTTATTTACAGACTTAGTCTTTCTTGTCACTCTTCTACTCTTATTGTAAAACTGTAAATATGCTGATTATACTTTTCAATTTAACATTTAGACTCCCACTTATACTCTGAAAAAAAATTATTACATATGACAACTGTAAAAAAAAAACAACCAAACAAACAAATAAATGGAAAACACAGATGTTCTGGGTTCATAACTGCACCATCGCAGCTACTGCACCATTCATATAAGGAAATTAAATAAAGCCTAATGCCAATGTAATGATTCCTAACCTCAGTATCCATTTTTAAAATGTTTTCAATACAGGCAAATGTCAAATGATTAGTAAAATCAACTGGGTGTATCTTGAGAACAGACTAGCATTATTATTATTTTTTTTTATTTTGCTTTTTGGTATGTGGGTAGCTCCCTGGCTGGGAATCGAACCCAGGCTGCAGCGCTGACAGTGCCAGTGACGAAGCCTTAAGCCACTACACCATCAGGGAACTCCCAGACTAGCATTATTTATGATAATGAAATACAGGGTAACAGAATAGAAAGAGCGCTAGGCTGAGCATGGCAGGGTATGCCCTGAATTGTAGTCACAAACTTCCCATAAAGTTGTTCTATGATTTGGGGCAGGACACAATCTCTCTGGGCCTAAGATTACAAAATTATAAAATGAGAGGACAAATCACTAAGCTAGAGCTAAACAGAATCTCAGGCTCCTTCTAGCCTTAAAAACTCAAGGACTATTTATCAAGAATTTTAATTATCATTCTATATGCTTTCACTTTAACAAATGATTATCTCTACTGAAATGTTTTAAGTAGCTTAATAAAATAAGAATCCTAGAATTCCTATGTATCTATCTTACATATCTAAGTCTGGATATTACACTTACAGTACTTAAGAAATTAAGGAGGCTCTTGAGCCATTTTCCTGCTCAAGCCTGCTCCTACTTCTTTGGAGTGTACTTTCTCTTCAATAAGCTATCTTTGTTTCACCTCTAAAAAAAAGAAATTAAGGTGACCTTTTTATCACATAGCATTAAATGTTTCAGGATAACTGATAAGACATTTTAAAAAGTTGTCTAAATAAATAGTGAAGAAGAGATAATGTTTTGATTGAAAAGGAAATTCAATGTGAAAATAAACAGATTCATTAATATTAAAAAACAAAGAAGTAACTCTCTGCCCAAGTTGGGAAAAAAAAGAGAGAGAAAAAGAAAGAAACAAATTAAGATTAAAAAACAATAACAAGAAAACAAAAATATAGAAATAAAATTCAGAAGAATTAACTTAAGTGGGGAGATGATGACCTGGAAGTCACAAAGAAAAAGAATAACAGACATGATTAGGTAAAAATTAAAAGTCTGTCAAAAGAAACCACGAAGTCAAAAGCCAAATGATAGACCTAGAATGTATTTGTATCATACAACCAAAAGGGGTTAATATTCCAAATACACAAATGCACCTGCAGATTAAAAAGTACAAATATTAACAACCCAAGAGAAAAATAAGTAAAGGACTAGAAAAGGTGATTTGCAGAATAGGGAATGCAAACGTCCGACAAATATATGCAACCTGTCAATGGTCAGGGACATTAAAATTAAATAAGAAAACACCTTTCACCCAGTTGATTGGCAAAAACTAAAAAGATACTTGTTATCCAATGCCAGTGAGAGTAATAACTGCAACAACCTTTATGGGAAATTACCTGGCAGTTCTTAATACTGAAATAAACTTATCTTTCAACCCAGGGGTCCCCAATTCCCAAGCCATGGACCAATACCAGTCCATGGGCTGTTAGGAACCCAGCTGCACAGAGCTGGGGTGGGGGAGTCAGCCAGCGAAGCTTCATCTGTATTTACAGCCACTCCCCATCCCTCACATTACTGCTTGAGCTCAATCTGCTGTCAGATATAATATATATATATATATATTATATAATATATAATTATTATATATTACAATGTAATAATAATAGAAATAAAGTGCACAATAAATGTAATATGCTTGAATCATCCAGAATCCCCCCATCCCAACCCTGTCTGCGGAAAAATTGTCTTCCATGAAACCAGTCCCTGGTGCCAAAAAGATTGGGGACTGCTGTTTTAATGAATATTTGGGAATTTGTCCTACAGAAGTAAATGCTCCGTTTCTTAAAGGGATATGCATGAGGACATCTATGTTTGTGTTGAGGAAAAAAATCAGAAACAACCTGAATGTCCACTGATAGAAACTTAATGTAAACAGAAGATGGAAATGGCAGCTGGAAAAAGGAATTAGATATCTATTTAATGATATAGAAGAAAACATATGATATCTTATAAAGTAAAAGCATATGTTATAGAATGTGTATGATATCATGATAATCATATAATAAGAGAAAATGAATCAGTATGTATATCTGTGTTTCTAAGAGCATACAGAAAAATATGGAAGAAACACTAGGCTACTAAGCTTGGGTAGCTTGCTGAAGAGGAACTAGAGGGGAGTGGCGTTTTCTTCATGTACCTCAAATGATGCTCAGTTTGTTTCAATTAGCCTATACTGCTTTTGAGGTTTAAAAGGAAAATAATATTTGAGTAAACAAAACAAAAAAATGGAATAAGAAAAAACTTTAATAGGAATGGAAGACAAAATAGTTATTTAAAAGTGATAAAGAATTGGTGTTAAAAAAAAAAAACAACAAACAGCCAGGGGTTCCCTGGTGGTGTAGTGTCTAGGCTTCAGTGCTCTCAACACCGTGGCCTGGGTTCGATTCCCAGCCAGGGAACAAAAAACAAACAAACAAAAAAACAGTCAAATGAAACACTCAGGGACAAGGAATAAAAATAAATTCTGGGTATTTTTTGTGTGAGTATGTAAAACAACTTTTATGAGTTTAAGATTCACCTCTATTTCAAAAAGAAAAATAAAAGAAGCTTTTGATTCAAGAGCTTTCTGTTTTTTACGTTTGTCTACTTAGAATGTTTTTTGCAGGGTTCCCTGATGGTGTAGTGGCTAGGCTTCTGTGCACTCACCGCTGAGGCCTGGGTTCAATTCTGGCTCAGGGAACCAACCAACCAACCAAAAAAAAAAAAAAAAGATTGTTTTGTTTTCAAAGCAAACTTGTCTTAATCACAATATCATGTCAAAGAAATGCCCTATTATATATTTACAATCTATATCTTTTTTGGTAAAATTGTGTTTTATTTTATCTATATTTGAACTTTATCTTGTATAACAATGTACTATTCTTTGTTACAATGAATCAAATTTTTAAATGTAGAGTACAAACTTAAAAAAAAACACTATATCTACACTGAACAAATGGTCAAATGATATGAAAATGCAGCTTCACAACAGAAAGATCTGGCAATCACAACCTTAACCCTGTGATAAAAGTTACCACCAATAGATGGACAACCAGACATTTATGGACCTTGTGATAGCATGCGATGTGAAGAATATTTATTTAGTATTTTTGCCAAAATGTTTAACTAGAATTTAATCAAGTCTTTAGAATCTAACCAATTCTTCAGAATCTAATCATGTCTTTAAACCTTCCAGTTTAGGGAAATACAAGGAATAAAGGAACAAGTTAAATGCCACAAAGAAAACAATTGGATAAATCCAGAATGTGGGACATTCAACAAGAAAACTGCTCTGGTCTCAACAAATCAATGCTATGGATAGAAAGGTGAGGGAGCAGACAGAAATGAGAATTGCTGCAGTTTAAAAAATATTACAGAAATAATAACATGCAAATGCAATGCATAGTCCGTAATTTGATTTCACTTCAAACATTTTGGAGACAACTGGAAAAACTTAAATACACCACCTACTGATATTTTTGTTAGGTGTGATAATGGTATTGTGATTATGTAAGAGAATGTTCTTATTTGTTAAGAGATGGATGCTAAAATATTTAAGAGCATGGTATCATGATGTCTTTATTTTTAAAAGACTTAACATAATAAGTATATTATTAAGCATATGGTAGCATGTTGAATATAGGAGAGAGGTGAAAGGGAGGGGTCTGTATGTTTGAAATTTTTATAATAAAACTTTAAAGTATTACCCCCCTAAAGAAACTGTGAAGTACCACTATTATACTGGAAGAAAACAATTATGAAATCCACAATTAACTAGTGGCTAGTGGCAATATAACTGGTAGTTCTTCTAGAATCTAGAGAATACTTTGACAATATGGCTAAAAAGTGCTATCTTTAGACGTAAGTGAATCATTTTAGGGAAAGAAAAAATGTGGGGGAAATTTATAAAGAGATGTTACAGTAGTATAACTTAGAATTGCAAACCAAAAATACAAACAAACTCGAAATCACCCAAATGTCAAAATAACAAAAGAGTATTTAAACTTCGGTTATTTATTTATTTATTTATGTTTGTTTGTTTGTTTGTTTTTTGATTCCCTGAGTGGGGATCAAGCCCAGGCCCCAGTGGTGAAAGCGCTGAAGCAGCAGGGAGAGCACCAAGCCTAGCCACTATACCACCAGGGAAACCCCGTAAACTTCGGTTATTATGTATCCATTAAAAATAACTATATAGAAAAGTGGAAAAGTGTATTAATATACCGCTAAATGAAGAAAGACTATAAAAAACTTTATGAATTAAACTTGTAAAGACTATACACATATGATAATGGCTAGAAAGTTATTGCTTACTCATCTGTAATATTTAAACACAATTTTAAAAATTTCATGAGGAAACATATTCTTAGAGAAAATATGAACAATGTAGGTACAGAATCAGGAAGAACTGCGTTGGCACAAATAAGAAAGAGCACCTGAGGACTACTGTTGACCACAATCTGAATGAGTATTCACAATTTGAATACAGTCCTATCATAGACAAAAAGCCAACCTAATGATTATTAAAAGGACACTGGAAAAGAATGTATCATTGGCTTGTACAGTACATAAGTTTCCTCAATTCTTTCTATTAGTCAGATGTTTTTAAAAGATATGGAAAAAATAAAAAGGTTTCAGAGAAAAATCATGATGGAAAAGAGGTGATTTTGAAGGCTGAAAGAAAAAGAGCAATATGATTGTTACTACTGAAATCCATGGAGAGGCTTCTGAATAGAGACTCTAAAAAGCTGACATATCTCAATACCCACGAATGACTGACCAAGAGAATAATAATAGGAGTTCCCTGGTGGTGTAGTGGCTAGGCTTTGGCACTGTCAATGCTGTGGTCTGGATTCAATTCCCAGCCAGGGAATTACCCACATTAAAAAAAAAAAAAAAAAAAAGAGGCTAATAACACCCTCAAAGTTTGTTGTTGCAGTGTTTTTGTCGTTTTATTTTTGGTTTTGCTTTTTATGTAAGAGGGATTTCTTGATTCCTCTGGTGAAAAGTTACTGGCATAGGCAAATGAAGGAATCTGGGTGTGTTAAATGATCAATCATCTGTCTACTTATCCATGATTACCTGATCATAGAAACTCTCTAAAGCTTGAATCAGCTATCCATCATTTCAAAATTCTGCAGTGCAATCTTGCTCCTACTCAGAAACATTCCTATGTCCTAGATCTAGAGCCCCGAGAATCCTCTCTGGCTTTAATCTCTCCACCACTCTTCAACTTACCAGTAAACCAGATTTCTCACTATTTAATTTCCTAAAAATTCCTTATGTTTTCCTACTCATGGGTCTATCATTCCATTTCTTCTCTCACTTAACTCACTGCAATCTAACCCTTTCTTTTATTTAGTAAATTTTAATTTAATACCTCTGTATCATCTCTGTATCATGTTGCCTGTTATGGGTTGAATGGTGTTTCCATGTCTCCAAGGGAACATGGTTCTGTTGATACCTTGAATTCAGGTTCTAGCCTCAAGAACTGTGAGAGAATGGTTTGTTTTTTTAAGTCACCCATTTTGTGACTACACCTAAGAAAGTAAAACACCACCTTTTCCATGAAGCCTTCCCTGATCCTCTAAGTCAGTGGTTCTCAACCTTCCCAATGCCACAAACCTTTAATACAGTTCCTCATGTTGTGGTGACTCCCATAAAATTATTTTTGTTGCTACTTCATAACTGTAATTTTGCTACTGTTATGAATCATAATATAAATATCTGATATGTGTTTTCCGATGGTCTTAGGCGACCCCTGTGAAAGGGTGGTTCGACCTCCAAAGGGGTTGCGACTCACAGGTTGAGAACCGCTGCTCTAAGTGGAAGTGATCTCTCTCTTTCTTTTGAATTCCCATAGCACTTACTATCTCATTTAAACCACACTTTCCATTTTTTAAATTTATGTTCACATCACTTCCCCAGATGAATGAATTTCCTAGAAGGCAGAAACTAATTACTCATTAACTGTATATACCTCTCAATGCTGGTAGGCAGTCAACATATACTGACTAAACTAATCAAAATTTTCTCCACACTTACTTATTCTAATCTCAATGCTTCTGAATGAGTTATCTCCACATACTGAAGAATTAAACACTACCTGAAGGAATTCTGTTAAAGGCTCAGTTTCTTTAGGAAGTATTCCTAGATTCAACTTTACTTATATGAGTTAAATCAATATATTTCACACTGATACATGCATGCATGTGTATGCGCATACTGCTGTTAACTAATAGCCACAATGAGAAAGAATGTTTAACAAATCAGTTATTTAGGGTCTACTGATCTCTCTGAGTCTAGTCAGAGGCAGGTTTGCCCATCTTCTCACCTTTATTGGTATTTGGTAGTTAACCAGTGTATTTTAATTTTTAAAGTCTGTATTTTATAGAAGGGACCTTAATTCCATATAACATTTAAAAGTACAGCAAGGAACTTAATCTAATGAATAATTTCCCTCAGTAAAATCCAAAACAAGAATTTGATCCACAAATTTGCAATTATTTCTGCCTGTAAGAGACAGCTGTTGTCTGGTCTTTAGAAAATATGCATAGATGGTACTATGGAACTAATATCAGTTCTATATTCAATGGTTCAACATCAGTAAAGGAGCCGGTTGATGCGAACTACTGTTGCCTCCTTTGTGTGTGGGAGAGAGGGGATTTGCAGCTAGTTAATGCTAAATACAAACCTAAATACCTGTTTAAGTATAAATACCCTTTGAATTTGGTGATCATTAATAGTATTAGCTGACATAATTTTCTTCCCTCAGCTTTAATGAGATATAATGAACATAACATTGTGTAAGTTTAAGGTGTACAAATGGATATGTGTATATATTGAGAAATATGTAATAAATAACGATAAGGTTAGTTAACACATCCATCATCTCACATAATTACCATTTTGTGTGTGTGTGGTGAGAACATTTAAAATCTATTCTCTTAGCAATTTTCAAGTGTATAATACTTTCCTATAGCCACCATGCTGTACATTAGATCCCCAGAACTTACTCATCTTATGCGTCTCTCCTATTTTCCCAACCTCTCAACCCCTAGCACCACCATTCTACTCTGTTTCTATGTGTTTGGCTTTTTAACTGATATAGAATATATAGTTCTTCACAAATCAAAGAAGATGTGATTCTGGTCTTCTGCTTTACAGGGTTTATATATAGAATACAGCTTATCGCCAAATTCTAGGACTGCATTACTTCCTCCAACAAAGTCACAGTACTCCCTTTATGACATGTTTATACAAATATATGCCTCTAGTTATTTATTAATTAACTTGGTAAATGTTTATTGAGCCACCTTAAGTCTTTTTAGGATAAGGGAGATAGAAAAAGATTAAATTTTTAAAAAATAAACAAATACCAGGTAGACACTGGGGCCAGAGGGAAGGAGGAATAGACAAACAGAGGCCCAGATCACAAAGAGCATCCAATCTAGTAAAGAGGGAGAGAATAAACTAGTTTCATAGCTCTCCTTTCTCCCCACACTGGTTCCTACACTTCACAATAGGTTTACTCCCCTACTGTACAATTTTAATTACATCACCTATGAATAAAAACTTCTGTGAACTTCCCATTATTTAGTCAATCCAGTCCAAACTTCCCAGTTTGGAAAAGGATTAAAAGCCTTCCATGACTTAGCTGTACAGTATGCAGAGACTAAGAACACAAGCTTTGGAATTAGACTGCCTAGAGTCACGTTCCTTCTCCATTGTTAGCTCTATTCCTCAGTTTCCTTATCTGTGAAAAGAGATAAAAAGTAGTGCCTATCTCACAGGGTTATTGTGAGGTTTAAATGAAACACTACTTATAAAACGCTTGACACATTATCTGGTAAATAGTATACACGCAAAAAATGTGAGCTACTATTATTATTATTGTTGTTGTTGTTGTTGAATCTCCATTTCCAGTCTTAATTCCAACAGCCCTATTACAGTCTTTTTCTCCAGCCAAACTGGACCCTTTACTATTCCTAAACATCCATTTCTACAATCATGCTTTCATTCAGCATGCAAAAAACTCTCAGCTCCAAGTATTATGATCCTAACCATTCCTGGCAGTCCCACTCGAAGACCACCTCTTTGAGGTACCACTATTGGATATCGCAGCTCCATCACACATTACATACACCCCACATGACACTTAACCTTGGCTAGATTCTTCCTTGTATCCTACAGAGTTCTAGCCCAATGTACATGATAGAGCTCAACAAATGTTTGACAAATGAATGAATTCCTACATTTCCTCTGTCATCCAATTGCTCTCTTGGAAAACAGCTCTACATCACAAATAAAAAGACTTCTTCTGTAGTATTTCATAAAGCTGGCTAATTTTCTTTTCTATCACCAATGTGATTTCTAATACAGTACCCAGCACAAAAGTAGATGCCTAAATATTCAGTGATTTGAACAGAATTTCATCTCATCATTTAATTTCTTTTTTTTTTTTTTTTTTTTGGAGGGGGGTGTGTAGCTCCCTGGCTGGGAATCAAACCCAGGCCGCAGCATTGAGAGCACCAAAGCCTAGCCACTATACCACCAGGAAACCCCTCATCTTTTAATTTCAATGATAACTTTATTCATTATGTTCAAGTGTGAGTCAGCCTTAGAAATAGATTTTAGTTTCTACTGCCTCAAACTCATCTGTCAATTTCTGGCCATTTTAGCCCTATCCTAATATGACATTTATTGATTTAGGAGAGATAATATTTAAAACTTTGGTAAAGTAAGAACCAGAATATTAAATGCCTACAGGTGATGAAAGTAAATAAGTAAGGCAAGTGAGTAGTGAGAATTACAGAAAATCAGGAAACACACATTCTACCTAAAAGCTTCAGCTTTTAATGCAGTCCTATGAGAGAATATGGGTTTGGTGTGGACAGATCTTCTTCCAATTTTTCAAGTAAGTCAGGAACTCTGACATTTGTATAAAATTTTAAAACATTAAGAATATTGTCTGAGCCAACAAAAGGTGTCTGCAGGTCAAATCCAACCACAGCCTGCCAGTTTGCATCCTCTACTACAGAAGTTCTCTGTGAAAGTAGTGTTGGGATAGAAGTTCCATCCCAGGAGATAGTCTAAGGCGGAAGCCAAAACTAAGCAACAACCTAAAAGCATCTCCTGAATACTTGGCCTAACTCTCAACTACTGTTTTAAACTGAAAATTAAAACTTTCTGCAATTGTGTTGAGCATATTGAGCCTCTACTCTGGTAGTCAGTGCTGGTAGTCAGAAATCAACAATAGTACTGAATAACAACTAACATTATTAAGCATTTTCTAGATACCACACTGTTCTACATGCTACATGAATTAACTCAGACCTCACAACAAACCTATGAAGTAAATAATATTAATATTATCCTATCTATTTTACAGATGAGAAAACTGAGGCAACTTGTCCAAGGTCACACAATTAGGAAGCAGTGGAGCTGGAATCAGGACCCCAGACTCCACTAAAAGAGTTCACAATTTGAAAACAAAGGGCATTCAATAAATGCTGCTGGGAATAATTAATTATATATAAGGAAAAATATGAAACTTGACTACCTCACACCATGCATAAAAGTCAATTCAATCTAAACATCAAAGACAAATCAGTAGAGATTCAAGAAGATTATAAAGAATAACTTCAAAATCTTGGGAGAGAAAAAGATTGATAAATGTGACTTTATTAAAATTCAGAACTTTCATTTATTTATTTTTATTATTTGTTTATATTTTTGGGAGGTAGTTCCCTGGCTGGAAATTGAACCTAGGCTGCAGTGTTGAGCGCGCCAAAGCCTAGCCACTACACCACCAGGGAACCCCTAAAATTCAGAACTTTTAGGAGTTCCCTGGTGGTGTAGTGGCTTAAGGCTTCGGCGCTGGTGCTGTGAACACTGCAGCCTGGGTTCGTTTCCCAGCCAGGGAATTACCCACATACTAAAAAATAAAATAAAATAAATAAAAAAATAAAATTCAGAACTTTTAAACAAAAGACAATTTAAAGAGATTAAAAAGATCAGCAAATGGGAAATGACATCTGTAATACATACAATCAAAAAGGATTAATAATCAGGAAATACATAGAAATCTTTTGAAAGACAACCTAATAGATAGGAAAATGGCAAAACAAGCCCCCAGCATGGTCTAGGTTGTGAAAACCTGGCACTACCACACAGCAGACCCCAGAACAGTAATCACTGACCAATATAAAATATTCAGGGGTTTATGTCATACTGCAGGTACACAGAGCATGAGGATCCAGGCAGAAGGACAGAGCCAATATGGTTTTTCTCCACTGTGTAGGAAGTAAATGGCAAACCAGAAGTTGAACATTCAACAATCAGACACACAAATCGAGGATTGGCAAACATCTTTGTTAAGGGTCAGACAGTAAATATTTTCAGCTTTGCGAGCTATATATTCTGTCACACCACTCAACTTTGCCACTGGTAATGTGAAAGCAGCCAAAGACAATATGTTAATGAACAAGTAGGCCAGTGTTCCAATAAAACTTTATTTACATAAATAGGTGGTAGGCCAGCCTTGACCTATGGGCCACAGTTTGAGGTCTTCTAATGTAGACTGTTGTGATTTTCCTACACTCTAGGAATATTTTCTCTCTTTCCCTGCCTTTTATGTCTGCTGACACTTACCTCTACTTTCCTTAAGCAAAAACTACACATTTGACAGCTTTGCAACGGTTGCCAAAAGTCTATTACTCTACCAAAAAACATCTTCCTTATTATCTGTGACAATTCTCATCTCATTTTCCTTTTATCTTTTTTTAACCACTTTGACAGCCACTATAGCGAACTAAAAATCTAAAAAATTCCCTTTTCTCTCACTACTCATAATGTCAATTATCAACACATGAAAATTCTAAAGCAGTTCAATGCTCAAAGCCTCTGCCTTTGTTCAAGCCCTCAATACTTATTCCCTGTTCTCCAGTCCACCCTCTTAAAGAACATCCATTTATCTCCTAAAAATTAAACCTCACCATCCAGCCTCCTCCTCAAAGATCTTAAATGCCTCCCCATCAGCTAAGGATTCAGTCCAAACTCCTTAGTCAAGGTCCTTCACATCCAGATTTCAAATAACCTTCCCACTTTCATCTGACACCCCTGTCCTTCTCCCTCCTGCCTCCCCTTCCCACCACCCTCACTGCTCCAGCCCATTCAAGTAAATAACCTGAAAATGCACACCTTTACCTGGACAGCTCTTCTCTCAAACTCTCCATCTGACAAACTCCATTACTTTTCAGGATACATCTCAAATGTCATCCTTTCACATAACATTCCCTGGTTCTTCTGTGTCCTTAAAAACTTTTGAGAACTCTCCTTTGGCATTTACCCTTCTGAACTATCAGTGTTTACATGTCTACTTCTCTCATGGACTGAATATTTGAAGTGAAAAGACCCTGCCTTAAAGACCTTTGAATCCTCAAGGCCTAGTATAATGCTCGATGTGCAGTTGATGTCTAGAGCACAATAATGTCTGTTGAGTGGAAGGCATGCATGGTGGTAGGAACAGTGTTTATTAACGTGGGGTTCATAAACGGGGGGTCCAAAGATGGAATTCAGGAGGTCCGAAAACTTGGATAGAAAAATAAATTACATCTTTATTTTTCACTAACTTCTGAGTTGTAATTTCTTCAAATATGACTGTAGGCAACAAACCATTCTAGTATTAGCAGTTATCTGTGACTTTGTCAGAGTAATCACAGATATCTTTTTATCATGACAGTTGTTGCAGATCTTAAAATATTTGTGCTCATCTTTAAAATTATAAAATTTTATTGTGTGCTGATGAAGACACATATCTCTGTTACTATATTATAATTTGTATATTTGGGTTACTGTATTTCAATATAATTGGTTTTCTTTGTAATCAAAAGTATTTTCTTTTATTTGATTAAAAATATTATTCTGAGAGGGTTCCATAAGCTTCACTAGATGCTAGAGGGACCCAAAGTACCTACAAGATTAGGCCTTCTTACATTAGAAACACCCAGAACAAATGAATCATGTTGCTTTACAAACATATGGTGTATACGTATTGTATATTGAAAATCTTACTGCTATGAATGTCCTCATAACTTTTTGTTGAAAGTCCTTTTTGATTATATGGGAGCCCTAGTACTATCTCTTAACTGATTTGCATAGCTTCCCTCAGAACTCTCTCATTTCCCATGCGAACTTTGAACTCTTTTCTATTATGATCAAACTTCAATAAAAGTCTGATGATAGAGATCTTGGATTTCTACCATTGTTTACTGTTTTGTGCGTCTGTGTTTGTGAGTGGCTCTTTATTGTATAGTAAACACCTAGAAGAGAAGGAGAATCTCTTAAAATTCCCGAAAATTACAAGTCAAAAGGGCCCTGAAGATAACTGCACAAATGGAGGAGGGCTAGAAATCATCAAACAGCTGATTACCTATGTTTTTTTTGTTTGTTTGTTTGTTTTGTTTGGTATTCGCCTCAGCCTTTGAAGTGACAAACTCATTACAGAATCAAAATAAATTTATAGTTCGTTAATATAAGCTGCCATGCTTGACTTCTTAACATTTTTCTCCCAGCTAGCAAATTCCTCTAAGGCAGTGTGTTGAATGAGGCAGCAGACCTCAGTTTCAGTACCCCCACCCCCACCCCCATCCCCTGCCACTAACTTTTAAGGTCTTGAGAAGTCAATTTTACCTTTCCCGGTCTCAGCTAAAATCACTACATCACCTGAAATCATTACATGATCTCTAAGGCCTTTGTAGTTTTTACACATTCACTCTTTCTTCACTATTCTTACTAGCTTCAATAACTTCTTTCTGATGACCTCTTCAGGTGACCCTGCTCTTAAAACCGTGGGCTGTCCCATTCCTGGGAAGACACCGTGGGTCACCGCCCACAAACAGCCCGGTCCCTCCTTTTAAAGACACACACAAACTCGCAAAGTTGATGGAGACTCTGTTTTTGTCAACCAGTTCCACTTTCTGCACCCCTTTTGCTGGCCAGCTCCTGCAAAAGTCCCTTTTTCTCTCTTTTATCAAACTCTTTCCTTTTTTTTTTCTTTTTGCTCCCCCAAATAAGGAGTGAACAACCGTGGGGGCACATATGTCCTCATTCCCTTAGGAATTATATAGTCTTGCAATTCAGTGCCGCGATTCCAAGGACTGCCCTAATCTGATACCCGTGTCTGTACCCAAAGAGCCCCGATTTCTAATCAACCCCTTCCTCCTCGCCCAAAGAACTGCCACAGCCCTGACAGTCTGAGCTCGGACCCCACGCCCCTCCGGGTCCTACCTGCTCTGGGGTACTGATCACCGCCCATAGCCTAACCCAGTTCCAGGTCTTGCCCACCCAAGTCCCACGGACCCCGACCACGGTTCCATTTGGACCTAGTATCCTTAGTCCGCGACCCTGGCCACGACCCCACGTCCGGCTCCCGCCAGTTCCTCGGCCCTGGAGCGCCACCCCATGCAGAGTCCGGCCGACCCTGCACTCCCTCAGCGCCCCAGACCCCGCGTCCGGCACCCCCTCCAACCCAGCGCCCGCGCCCCCGCCGGCAGGCCCGGGGCCCGCTCCCCAACATGGCGACGGGGACACGAGCACGGCGGGCGGGGCAGCTCCCGGCCGGGCCCGCACAGAAGCTTTGCTGCACGGTCGGCCGGCGCCATTTTCCCGCGCCGGGCCCGGGCGGCGCCTCCTTCGAGCGTAGCCAGCCGGGCCGGGACCGTGGACGCCGGGCGGGCCCACCCCTTACGGGCCCGCGTCGCAGTCACCTCACCTGAGCGCGGCCCCAGCCCGCCCGGGCGGGCCTCGGAGCACCGGCCCGGGCCGTGCGCGCCCGCGGCCCTCCGTGAGTCCGTCCGTCCTCGCTTGCGCCTGTCTGCCCGGCCGTCGGCGCCCGGCCGCCAGCAGCCCGACCCGGCAGGGCCTCAGGGAGCCGGCGGGGAGGGGGATGGGCCGGACCGGGCCGGGGAGGGAGGGGGAGGGAGGGAGAGAGGGAGGGAGTGCGGGAGGGGGCGGGGCGGACCAGGGGTGGGTGGGGCTAGACACGTGACTAAACGTCCCTGAGCGCGCCAGGCAAAGCGCGCACCGGCTCATTTGGGTGCAGCTACTAGTACTTGGACTCGGTGCCTCTGTCTGTCTCCTGGCGCTGTAATATCAAAAGTGACTCCTGCCCCCTACTTCATAGTCACTGCACACCCCTGTGGGAGCCCTCTGGCTGAGTGTACTTGGGCAAGTCAGCTTTCCAAAACCTCAGTTTACCCGTATTTGAAATATGGGGATAATGATAGTGCTTGCAAAGAGGAAATGAGGGAAGGCTTGGAAAGCCGTTGGTACAATAGTGTCTGATGATGTTAATGGTTATAAAGGTAACCTTTAACCTTTATTATTATTTGACTATAAGTCCTTCTCTATTCCCATCACCATTTCCTCAGCAAGCTCAGTAGGTGTCCTCCCTTCTCCTCAAATGTGGGGAGTCCTTTCCAGCACTGGACTTGATGTCTGTCGTAAAGGCCTGGATTCAGATCTGGCTTTCACTCTTGTTAGCTGTGTGATTTTCTTTGCCTCTGAACACTTCATAATTTGTAAAATGGGAATTAAGGATTTGTTATCATAGAAACATTGCAGAAGATAGAAGATGAGCAGGTGGATTGTAAACTGATTGCAAAGCTCAAGCATACTAGTCTCATCTAAGGAAAGGAGTCTCACTCCACAAATACTGAGCACACACTGTGCTTGGACTGGTGTCCAAGCCATAAAGGGCCACATCTTCCCTGGCTCCTCTCCAATCTATTCCCTACCCTGCTGTCAGAGTAATGTTTCTAAGTTTGAAATCTGATCATGTCCTTCCTCTGTTTAAAACTATTTGATGGTTCCACATTGCTCTTAAGATAAAGGCCAAATAGATGTCTTACTGTTGTTCTTCCAAGACTTATTTCAGAGTCCTCTTCCTCTCTCTCTGGACTTCAAATATAGTGAACTCCTTCACATATTGTAACCCTCCACCCCCTTCTCAGGACCCTTGCACATGCCAACCCTCTTTTTAAAATGCTCTCCCCTCTTAGCTAACTCATTAGCCCTCAGATACCAGCTCAAACACTGCATCCCAAAGAACACCTTCTCTGACCACTCCCATGATAGTTTCGCTTGCTTGTCCTCAATAGGATGCTCTAGGTTGTTTATTTCCTGTCTTCACCACTGGGCTGTGGTCTCCATAAGAAGAGAGACTTTATCCATTTTGTTTACCACTGTTTACTCAGCAAATAGCACAGTGCCTGGCACAGAGGAGGTGCTTAATAAATATTTGTTATGTGTATGAATCCTGGGCACTATCTAGGTGTAAAGACAACCACAGGGGGTCACAAGGGGGAAACTTAGACTTTAAGCCTATGAAATTAACACCAAAAGGATTTACAAAAAGAGCTTGGAAAAAAACTGTTTAAAAGCTTTTTCATCTTTTAAAAAGTGAGGTGTGATTTACATGAAGCAAAATGCAAACATTTTAAGTGTATACCTAACAAATTTTTACGTATGTTTCTGATCACCCAGATCGTTATAGAACTGTCAACCCCGAGTTTCTTTTGTTCCCTTCCATATGTCCCTACCAGTCAATACTTGCTTCCCACATCCAGCAGTAACAACTATTCTGGCTTTTAGCACCATCGATCAATTTTGACAATTCTTGAACTTCTTATAAACATATAAGCATATACTCTCTTGTGTTAGCCTAGAAATCTGACATATGCAAGAGTGTGTCTTTGGAGAATGATATAATAATGAATGATATGATTAATTAATTAATATGAAAGACTAAATGAGAAACTCTGGTTATTTCATCCTGCAGAGACAAGGGTCCTACCAGAAGCGAGCCAAGAGGCTGAGATGACATCATACACACCTCCAAGTCACAAAAATTGCTAGGGGTAAGAAGGCTCTGAAAGATTCTAGAACAACAAAAATCCAATTTAAAAATGAGCAAAGAACTTGAATAGACATTTCTCCAAAGAATACATATAAAATGTCCAATAAGCACTTGAAAAGATATTCAACAGCACTAATCATTAGGGGCAATGCAAATCAACATCACAATGAGATCACCTCCTATCCATTAGGATGACTATTATTTAAAAAAACAAACAGAAAACCAGAAGTATTGGTGAGGATGTGGAGAAATAGGAACCCTTTTACATTACTGGTGGGAATGTACACGGGGCAATAGCTGTGGAAAAAAGTTTGGCAGTTTCACAAAAAGTTAAACATAGAATCACCATCTGATCCATCAATTCCACTTCTGAATATTTACCCAAAAAAAGTAGAAGCAGGGACTCGAAGAGGTATTTGTACACCCATGTTTATAGCAGCATTATTCACCCTAGCCAAAAAATGAAAGCAACCCAAGTGTCTATCAACAGATGGATGGATAAACAAAATGATTTACTTATATACGAAGGAATATTATTCAGCCTTAGAAAGGGAGGATATTTTGACACTTGCTATAACATGGATAAACCTTGATGACTTCATGCTAAGTGAAAAAAGCAAGTCACAAAAGGACAACTATTACATGATTCCTCTTATATGAGATTCCTAGAGTAGTGAAGTAGAGACAGAAAGAATAGTGATTGCCAGGGGCTGGAGGGAGGGGAGAATGGAGAGTTACTGTTAAATGGGTACAAGTTTCAGCTGGGAAAAACGAAAAAGTTCTGGAGATGGATAGTCATCATGGTTGCACAACAATGTGAATGTATGTAATGCCACTGAACTATACACTTAAAATGGTTAAAAATGGCAAAATTTATATTATATGTATATATTTTACCATAATTTAAAAAATATATGTGCCAGAACCTGAGTCATTATCCTCATTTTTTCACCTTGTTATCCATGTCCTTAAACTGAAGGTCATAGATTTTTCTGGGATTAGCAAGGATACAGGGAGCTAGGAGACAGGGGCCCATTTGGGTATTTAGTGTAGGCAACATAAATATTTGTGCCCACAGGAAGGCAGCAAAAGAATAAAAACAGGCCGTGGATGACTGATGCTAAGTATAGCATAGTGATTACAAGATTGGACTCTGAAGCCAAAATACCCAAGTTCACATTCTAGCTCTGCCATTTATTGGTTATGTGGCCTTGGTCAAATCCAACCTTCCTATTATACAGTTGAGGAAACTGGGACCAAACGGAGAAAAATAAATTGTCCTACAGAGTCCAAAGTATTTTCTCCTTCATTCTGTTTGTTTTTTAATCCTTACATGGTTTTTATTTTGCTTTGTGTCCCTAACAGACTGTACACTCCCCAAAGAAAGCACATTTTTATATTATCACCAGTAATATAAACTTTTTGTGCTTCAGTTGCCTCATCTGAATGGTGCCCTTATTATCTGCACCTTACAGATGAGAATTAGAGAATTATATGAATTAGTAGAGGCTTAAATGAATTAGTACTTATAAAGTGTTTAGAAGAGTACCTAGCATTTATGAGGTCTCAAAAAGCAGCAGATTAATGGAGGCATCTAAAGAGGTTATCAGGCTATTTCACAGGATGTTGTGGGTAAGAAAAGGACCTGAGATATCCAGGATTTTTGAATTCATACTGGGGTAAAGAAAAAGCAAATCAATTGTTCTTTGATGTAAACAATTTGATTAACATTTGTTGAACTTCTTCTTTTATATCTTTGTCCAAATGAGCTTATGTTTTGCAGGAATAAGATTGATAGTGAATACTTTGAACCATGTCTTTAAGAACAACATCAAACAGGAAAAAAAAGAACAAACACCTAGAGAACATCAACATTCCGTTCTCTGTGGGGTTCATCACAACAGTGCCAAACAGCAAGTTTACCACATTTAGTTGGACAAGTTGAGGACATATATCTACATGGGTGCAATTCACTGGTAGACATTATTATAATTTATAAATTTATTGTGACAATTTACCAGTAGATGGCAGTAAAGTGTCTTTATTACAAAATCAGCCCAACAATTTTCAGACAATAAAGTGCCTTAAGATGGGTCACTTCTACTTTGAATAAAGGCTTTAATATGGGGAAGCAATGGCTTGCTCTTAGGAAAAAATGATTGAAAAATAGAAATAAAGTGATAACAACACAATTGAAAAAGTTAAAGAGTATCAAGAAGAGACCACCCCCCGGCCAAAAGGAAAAAAATTCTTAGAACTTAAAAGCCTGTTTTCAAAAATATTCTGAAATTTTAAAACTTTTTATTAGTGTATAACACAAAAACATAAAAATATACAAATCATAAGTGTGTAAAGCCTGATGAATTTTGACAAAGTGAATACACATCTAACCAACTCCCAAGTCAAGAAATAGACATTACCAGCCCCACAAAAGCCTCATTTGTGTCCCCTTTCCAGTCATTATCCATGCCCCTGAGGATAAACAGTATCCTGATTTCTGTTTTCATAGATTAGGCTTGCCAGATGTTAAACTTTATATAAATGGAATCATACAGATTATTCTCTCTTGAATCTGGCTTCTTTTGCCCAATATTTTGTTTCTGAGATTCATTTGTATTGTTGCATATAGTTGTAGTTTGTTCCTTTTCATTGCTTCATAGTATTTCACTATTTCAGTGTTTCATGGTTTATCCATTCTACTTGTAATGAGCATTTCAGTTTCCACTTTAGGTTTATTTTTAATAGTATTATGGTGAATATTTTTGTACATGTCTCTGGGTGAACATGTGTACAATTTTCTACTAGATATATACCCAGGACTAGGATATTTGGGTCATAGAGTTTGCATTGTTCTACTCTAGTATTACCAAATGCTGTTTTTTATAAACAGCGTTATTGAGATATAATTCACATACCATACAATTCACTCATTTCAAGTATACAATTCAGTCTTTTACTATAGTCACTAATAGGAACAAGCATCACCACAGTCAGTTTTTTAGAACATCACCTCAAAAAGAAACCCTGTACCCTTTAGATACTGCTCGCCTCCCAACTCTTCCTCCCATTTCCCCATCCCTAAGCAACCAGTAATTTACTTTCTGTTACTTAGATTTGCCTATTCTGCATTGTTCATGTAAATGAAATCATGCAATATGTCACCTTTCGTGTCTGGGTTCTTTCACTTAGCATGTTTTCAGTGTTCATCCTTGTACATTTGTCAGCACATTCCTTTTAGTGGCCGAATAATATTTCATTGTGTGAATATAACACATTTTGTCACTCCATTCATCCATTGCTAAATATTTGGGTTGCTTTCACCTTTTGGCTTTTGTGGATTGTGCTGCTATTCATGTACAAATTTTTGTTTCAACACTTGTTTTCAGTTCTTTGGAGTATATATCTGGGAATGGAATTGCTGGGTCAAATTGTAATTCTATGTTTAGCTTATCAAAGAAATGCCAAACCGTTTTCCACAGTGGCTGCACCATTTTACATTCCCACTAGCAATGAATGAAGTTTCCAATTTTTCCATACCCTTGCCAACACCTGTTACTTCTTTTTTTTTAATGATTAAAAAAAATTATTATAGCCAACCTATAATAATACGAAGTGGTATCTTACTGTGGTTTTGAACAGTATTTCCCTAGTGACTCACAATATTGAGCACCTTATCAAATAGACTTATTTGCCATTTGTGTATCTTTGGAGAGGTATCTAGTTAAGTCCTTTGTTCATATTTTAATTGGGTTGTTGAACTATAAGTGTTCTTTATATATTCTGGGTACTAGACCCTTATCAAATACATGACTGCAAATATTTTTCTCATTTTGTGGGGGTTGTCTAATCACTCTCTTGATAGTGTCCTTTGATGCACAGAAGTTAATTTTGATGCTATCCAACATATTTTTTCTTTGGTTGCTTTTGCTTTTGGTGTCATATCTAAAAAGCCATTGACAAATTCATTGTTGTGTGGATTTACTTGTATGTTTTTTTCTAAGAGTTTTATAGTTTTAGCTCTTATATTTAGGGCTTTGATCCATTGTGAGTTGCTTTTTGTATGTGATGTGAGGTAAGGGTGAAACTTCATTCTTTTTTATGTGGATATCCAGTCATTCCAACACCATTTGTTAAAGAGACTCTCCTTTGTCCATTGAAATATCTTGACACTCTTGACAAAAATCAGTTGGCCAAGGTATTATGGGTTTATTTCTGGACTCTCAGTTCTATTTCATTGATATATTTATCCTTATGCCAGTACCACACTGTTTTGATTATTGTAACTTTGTAGTAAGTTTTGAAACCAGGAAGCTTCATATCTTTTTTTTTTATAAAAATACTTTTATTGCTAGACTTATTGGGGTGACATTGGTTATCAAGAGTTACATAGGTTCCAGGTGTACAATTCTACAGTGTATTGTCTATTTGTTGCATTATATGTTCATCACCCAGTGTGAGTTCTCTTTCTATCACCATATATTTGGCTCCCCCTCCCTCCAGCACTGACAGCGCCAGCACCAAAGCCTTAAGCCACTACACCATCAGAGAACTCCCACCTCTTCATATCTTAACCAAGATATGAAGGAAATACTAAAATACCCAATTTAAGAAACAAATAGTTATGTGTTTGAACAATTTGAGGCCTAAGAGAATATCATAAAAACTTTAAATTTCCAAGTTCTTATCTGTTCATTTCATAGTTAACAAAAATTAGATTCTCAATATGAGGTAAATTTTATGTTTTCTATGGTAGATTAAGATAGTACAGTCTAAATAAAAAAGTGTAAGTTATTAAGAATATAAAGTCCAGAAAAGCAAGGACCTTGTCTGTCTTGTTCACCACAGCAGTATTCCTAGTGCCTCGGACAGTACACAGCAGATAGTAGACACTGAAGAAAATATTTGTGGAATAAAATATGATGTTTCATATACTGAGTGATTAAACATATTTTCCAAGATATCAGGATTTTGTTTTAAAAATAAGAATTGTTTTACTAAATGAATCTTTTATTCAGAGCTGTCATTATTTATATATTTAAGAAAGGAAGTAATCCCATGTGACTCATGTGACCCCACCCCTACCCCCCACAAAACCATGCTACTAGAGTCTTGGAGTTCCCTGGTGGTGTAGTGGCTAGGTTTCTGCGCTCTCAACGCTGCGTCCTGGGTTTGATTCCCAGCCAGGGAACTACCCACATTAAAAAAAAAAAAAAAGAAAGAAAGAAAAAAAAAAACAAAGTCTTGCACTGTATCACTTGAAAGACAGCGTAGAAGAGTTGGAATGACTTACAGGCATGGCTTAAGCACCTAAGAATATCAGGATAAAGATATTCCAAGTTGCAGTAGAAACCACCCAAATATTCATCAATGTGAAAACTGGTTACAACTCTACAATGAATTATGATGCATCATTATAAATAATTGATTAGGTAAATCTATGTGTATTGATATTGGCATGGAAAAATGCCCGTGCTATATTAGTAAGTAGAAAAAAAAAAGGAATTTGTAACAGTATGAATAATATAATTCCATTTTTATTTTTATATACAATAATATATGTTATATCTTGGAAAAAAAGGAGTTGGAGGAATATATACTAAATTGCTGGATTTCTGGAAAGTTGAGATTTGAGAGATTGATCATTTATATTATATCTTTATGGCTGTTTGATATTTGAATAGCTCTTACATTTGTAATCAGATAAAATAATAAAGTTTTTTTTAAAGAAGAGAAGTACATGATCTTTGGAATCAAACAGATTGCTTTTGAATCATAGATCTGCCAACTATCAACTGGGTGACCTTAGGCAGTTACTTCATGTCTCTGAACCACAATTTCCTCATCCATAAAATTGGAAAATTAATACCAGCCTCATAAGGATGTTGTACCTACCTCAGTTTGATCTCATACCATCATGCTCTTAGTATGCTCTAAAGTCAGGGTCAGCAGACTACTGCCCTTAGAACAAAATTGAGCCCTATTTGTACAAAATAAAGCTTTATGGGAGCATAGCCAGTTGTCTACATGTCTGTGGTTGGTTTTGCACTACAACTGCAAAGCTGAGTAGTTACTACAAGGTCTGTATGGCGTCAAAGCATGAAATATTTACTGTCTGGCCCATGGCAAAAAAAGTTTATCCACCAGCTTCTGCTCTAGGAAGAATACACTGGCATTCTTCTACCTCCTTTAACATGATACACTCCTTGTCACCACAGCGCCTTTGCACATATTGATCCCTTTGCCTAAAGTGACAGTCTCACACCTCACATTTAATCCTCTTCTGTCAATTCTGCTCATACTCATCCACCACCTCCCTGGAGAGGCCTTTGCTGATCCCACACCACCCCTGAATTAGATTAACTTTCCTGTTATACGTCCTCTTTTTGTTAGTTTTCCATCTGTAAAATGAGCATAATTAGTATCTACATCATGAGGTTTGTAATGAAGAGTAAATAAAATTATCCACATAAGTGTTTATCCTAGAGCCTGGTACACATTAGGTTATTCAATAGATGCTATCTATAATTATTGTTATAATTGCCTGTATAATTTTTATAGTGCAAGTCTTAGAGAGATACAGATATTATTGCAACTTCCACAAAATTGATTCTAATTTGCTCTCGAGTCAGGAATACTGGGACAGGGTGAGCCGAGGTCTCCTCTTTCATTCATACTCCCAACACAGTCAAACATAAATCAAGCCATAGCCATGGTTAAGCAATATTCTTTCTTTAATTCTCCTTTGCAAATGGAAGCCCCTGAGCTGGTCCCCACCCCCACCCCTCTTCCATACCCTGGGCCTCCCAGATGCAAGGTCCTCACCTCAAACTGATGGGAGGAACAGAGGGACACCCCCTCCCCAGGATGGTCCATTAAAAAAATCCTAGTCATTTAAGAAATGAGGCTGGGGACAGAAGAAGGGAGCTGGAAGACAAGGTCTAGGTCAGGCCAGAATGGAGATGTTGGGGTTGTGAGGACCCTTGAGAAGGGTTTGCAAGCACATCCCTAAGCTTAGGGCCGGCATGGCTGAGGGAGAGGAGAAAGACAGATAGTCTGACTCTTCAAGGTCCTGTCTGCCTTGTTATGAACTTAGACACTCACCACCACCACCACAACCACAGGCCTCTGGATGGAGAATTTTCCAGTTACTCTGGGATGGGGTTTGATAAGCATCCCCTCTGGCCCCTGATCTAGGGCATCCCTGGGGTCCCCCTGAAACCAAACCTGGGAGAAGGAGGGACTCTAGGAACATGCAAAAGGGGGGAGTAGAGACCCCCACCCCACCCCGCTGCTCTACAGGATGGTGGCTCCAGCTGCATCTGGGCTCCGAGGGTCCTTCACACCAATGATGAAGTTGTTGGTTCTCCGGCTGCCATGGACCCAGGATAAGACATCTACCTTCTCCACATGGTGACCTCTGGCTTCCAGGAACTCAATATCTTCATCTGTGAACTCACCTGAAAACCATCCCCCAACATACACACATTCAGAGTGTTCAGAGCACTAGTTGAGGAGTCTTATGGTCAGACCTGAGGCTTGGTTCTGGATGCTCCATTGCAGAGCTCTACGATCTTGGGCAAATTACTTTACCTTTCTGAGCCTCAGTCTACTCATGCATAAAATGGGGATTATATGAGAATTTACTATATGAAATTGTTACAGGGATTAAAGGAGATAATACACAGAAAGCACTGAGCTCAGAGCCTTGCATACATTAAGTGATCAAATAATATATGGTCATTCTTAACATTGGAAAAAGGGTTTTAGGATTTTATCTCCACCTGCCTAGGCCAAGCTGCCATCATTACTTGCCAGATAACTGCATAGGCCACTAACTGGTCTTTCTGCTTCTAGTCCTGCCTTCCTTACAGCCTATTCACACAGCAGTCAGTGGGGTCATTTTAGACCATTAGACCATGTCACTCCTCCCGCTCAAAACCCTCTAACAGCTTTGATGACTCTTAAAATGAAATCCAAAGTCTTTACCATGGCTTCTAAGGCTCAACATCATCTGAGCCCTCACTACCTCTCTCAACTCCTCACTTCCTTCCACTCTCTCCTTTAACTTTGCTCTAGCCTCCTCATTGTCCTTCAAGGAGTCCAAACTTGCTCCTACCTCAGGGCCTTTGCACTTGCTGTTCTCTCTGCCTGGAATGTTCTCCTCCTAGAGAGTCACAAAACTGGTTCCCTTACTTCATTCCAGTCTTCAAGGAGAACTTCCCTGATCATTATCTAAAATAGCAGCCCATGGTATCTTTACCTTGCCTTGTTTCCTTTTGAAGTACTTACTTAAGGCTACCTCTACTTGTTTGTTTATTTAC
This sequence comes from Lyroderma lyra, assembly GCA_004026885.1. Lineage (NCBI taxonomy): Eukaryota > Metazoa > Chordata > Mammalia > Chiroptera > Megadermatidae > Lyroderma > Lyroderma lyra. The sequence goes on from PVJL010000679.1 coordinate 349,068, forward strand.
TGTGTCTTCCTCCACTAGGTTATAAGCTTTTTGAAGGAAGGGATGTTGCTTTGTTCGCTATTGGTCCCTAGTACCTAGAACAGGGTGAAGACAGTAAATGTTAAGCAAGTATTTATTGGATATATGAGCAAATCCGTATCCTATTGCATAAATTCAGATCTTTATCATCTCTTGCTGGGTCATTATCCCAGGTGCTTCTTGTATGTCCCCAACTTAAGTTATCCTCCCTTCAATCCACCTCCCCTACATAAAATAAATCAGTTCATACCCCTCCCCTATTCCATTGGATAAAGTCCATGCTTCTTAACATGGACCTCCATGATAAACCCTGTAACCTCACTTCCACTGTTCCTCAATGAAGGTATGATTTGGGTAGTTCTTAAGATAAAGACACAACATTGAAAAGCATTACATAACCAAGTCTTGTGGTTACTTTCAATCCATTGGATAATAACAAGGACTAAGTTTCAGTCTGATCTCTTAACATTTTTAATCTCCTTCCTTAACTGAGAGAGCAGACCTCAGAGTCTTTCAGGGCAAACAATATCTAAGTGAAAGCTAAGAATATTTTATTTTTTTATAACTATCATCTATTTGTGGCAAATGATGTCATTTTTCCATTTAGGATTTACTTTTAAAATAAGATTTACTTTAAAAATACATGTAGATTAAAAAAGGAATGTGTATTTATTGATACACATTATATAAATAAGGTTTAGATGGTATGTAAATGTGCTAAAAGTCATAAAGGTGATGGGTAAATTGTGAAGTTTTGGAAACAAATGTCTCTAGTCTAGTTGGTCTCCTGACTGCTCTCTGAGCCATTCTTTCTGGCTTTTGCCCAGGCTGTTCCCCTGAACATTTGTCCAGAATGTTCTTTACTTCCACATGCCAAATTCCTGCTCATACTTAAGGCCCAGTCAGTTGTTACCTCCTCCATAAAGCCTCCCAGAGTCCTGAGGTGGATGAACTTTCCCTTCATCAAGCCTACACTCCCTGTCTTAGATAGTGAGTCCCTCAAGGGAGGGCTAGGATGAGCCCCCACCCCGACAAGTAACTTAGCACAAAGCCTCTTCTTATAGAGATCAGAAGATATTAGTTGAGCAAAATCCATTTTTAGGGTCTTTTTTTTTTTTGAGGAAGGGCGGATGGTTCCCTGGCTGGGAATCGAACTCAGGCCGCAGCGTTAAGAGCGCTGAAGCCTAGCCACTACACCACCAGGGAACCCCTCCTTTTTAGGGTCTTAACCTCATTATTCATCAGCTGAGATGCAAAGTGTCATCTGCCAACTAAAGGGTGTTGCTGCAGAGGTCTAGGTCTGTGGCTTCAGTCCAGGAGATAGCCAGAGCCATGACATAAAGAACTGAGTCTTTGGTATCAGTCAGGTGTATTCTCTGCTCTCAATTCTGCCCCTCACTGGTTGACCCTTCACTAGTTTATAATCTCTGTAGGCATCAGTTTCTTTATCTGTAAAATGGGAATAATAGCAAGCAGGCAAGGACCATGTCTCATTCCTTTCTGTCTCCGCTTTGGGCTTGCATAATACACTGTCTATTGTGATAAAAATTCCTCAAAGGTACACATATTTTCCCATTTACAAAATTAAGCTGTGTCCAAAATTCAGCACCTGTCTTCTTAGAGGAAAGTCTATGTCCTCACCATAACCTATAATGTCCATAATCTGGACCTTGCTTGCCCCTCCAATCTTATCTCATCCTCACACACCCTGGTTTCATTTCTAATCCTAAAACACACCAAGCTCATTTTTACCCTGAATTCTTTACATTTGTTCCCTTGGCCTGCAAAGCCTGCCCCAGCTCTTTGCATGGTGGGCTCTTTTTCACTCTTCAGATCTTAGCTTAAATGTCACCAAAGACAAGTCTTCCCCAATCACTGAGTCAGTCCTATATATTATCTTGCTTAAATGCTCTGTAGAACATTGGTTTTGTTTTCTCATATTTCCTTGATTATTTATTTTCCTGTCTGCCTGTAAATGCAGTATCTCTAGCACCTAGAATAATGCCTGGCACACAGTAGGTAGTCAATACAAGCTGTTCAATGAATGGTTTGTAGAATGAACAACTAGGTCTTATTTTACAAGTGAGAAAACTGAGGCTCAGAGTGGAGACATGAATTTCCTACACAGCCAGGAAATGGAAGGACTGGTTCCAATCCCCAGAGCTTTCACTATTTCAATAGGAGTTAGTTGGAAGAAACCAAACTTTCAATAGCAGGGAGTTGGTCGAGGCAGGGACACTTTTGGGAGAAGCCTCTTTCTCTACCCAGCCCTGTGCCCACCCCATGGGGATCTCTTTTCTGCACTCACTGTCCACCTGCAGGAGGTTGGACTGCAGGTCCGGGTGCAGGCGGCCACGGGCCAGGCTGTCACTCAGGTTGCGGTTCAAGGTCAGGACATTTAGCAGAACCTGCGGGCAGCCAAGGGGCAGAAGTCAGTAAGGGCTGTCCCAGAGATGAGGGTTCAGGACTCTGCAGCCCTGACCCCTGGGCCAGACTCCTTACTCTTTAGTTTCCTTATACCAGCAGAATCATCTGAGCCTCTCAATAGTCCCAAAAGACAGGTAGCTCTGTGATGACTGTCCCCATTTCACAGAGGGGAAACTGAAGGCCAGAGAAAAAAAGTGATTCACTCTCGAGTTTAGAGAGAATCACAGAAGAGGCACCACTAGCACCCAGTCTCCTTTAATCTAGCCCCAGCCTGTCCTCCCCTCTCCCTGGCCAGGACAGGTTTAATAGCTGGGGGTTGTCTAGGGCACAATGTGGGTACTTTTAGCTTATTGCTTTGGAGTGTGGGTAAGCTGTGGAACAAAACTGCCTGCCTGTTCTTACTAAACTGGACCTAACTTCTTAACCTCTCTTGACCTCAGTTTCCTCATATATAAACTAGAAATAAGGATTCTTTCAAAGTTGGGAAGCTTAAATGGGTTAATATAATACCACGCCCAGCACGTAATAGGAATGTTAGCTAATGTTAATATCTCTGTTTTACAGATGAGGAGACTGAGGTTCAGAAGGTTAATTCCCCAACATCACACAGTTGGAAATTGGCAGCACTAGGGCTGGGACCCAAGGATATCTGATTCCAAGGGTCAGGTTAGTTAACTCACCACCTGCCAAAGTATGTGCCTGATGAGTTAATCAGGTGCTCAGGACATTTGTAAAAATGTGAGACATTTTGTAGAGTAGCAGGCCCTTCTTTTCAAAATCAAACCCTAAAGAGAACTGCTTGTCTATTCAAATACAGAGTAGAGACATGATGGGATTTGAGATGGACAGAACACAGGCAGCTCAGATGCTATATCACTCTTATTTCTACTGGCCCTACAATTTCTCTTGTAACCTGGGAAGGCAAGGAGTTTCAGGGGTTCATTTTTCACTATGAAATTCAGCCCAGCCCATGGCCCCAGTGCCCAGGATGAGCCTCACACAAAGCTGTCTCAGCTCATGTTTGCTGTAAGCAGTGGTTCTCAACCTTCCTAATGCCATGACCCTTTAATACAGTTCCTCATGTTGTGATGACCCCCAACCATAAAATTATTGGTAGGTGCTCTCTACACATGTGTGACTGGTCCACCTAAGTACATTATGTGTTTTCCGATGGTCTTAGGTGACCCCTGTGAAAGGGTCGTTCGACCCCCAAAGGAGTCGCAACCCACAGGTTGAGAACTGCTAGAGATGAGAACAAGCAAGAGACATGAAGCACATCTACAGCCCAGGCCACAGCTTGGCTCCTGGCCACAAAAGACCTACCATGGAGGAAACCTCACCTGGGTCAGGCCACTGAGGCCCCGGGCAGCTCCATTGGCCCCCAGGGCGAGGTAGGTTCCACAAAGCCCCTCTGCCGGCCGGACCACAGTGGGCAGCAGGAAAGACAGTGGCCGCTTCCCTGGCTGTACCGAATTCTCCTGTTATCAGAGGACCGAGACCACAAGGGGCATGAGAGGTGGGGCAAGATAGGGTAAGGGCTACCGTACCACTCTTCCAACCTCTCTCCCTCGCCTGCATCTTCCACAGGCACAGTTTTCATGGGAGACTGGTCTCTCCCCAGGCCAGTTTGCTACCTGTGAAATGGGCAGAGCATTTGGATTAACTATAACTGGGGCAGATTAAGCTATGGGACTGCTATGGGGCTACCATGGCTGGCAGGGGAGGGGACCAAGCCAAGAAAGATGGGTATGAGGAAGAACAGAATAATCTCCATCCCTGTCATCTCTGTCTTTGTCCTGCCAGGCAGGGTATAAGAGTACTAGCCTCCAACTAGACAATAATTCCTGCCTCTTCCTCCTTTGATGGCCAAAAATAGGGCCAAGTCTCAGCTCAGCATCACAGTCATAGACCATTAGTGCTAAAACATGCCCAAAGCATGAAGCCAGAGTCCAATATCTTCATTGTACAGGTAAAGAAACTGAGGCCTATAGAGGGGGCAAGACTTTCCCCAGGTCACACAGTGAGACAGTGACAGAATGAGACAAGGTTTCTTCAGACCCACCAGGCTCCAAGCCTCAGACTTAGGCTAGGGACAAAGTGGACTCCTTGTTTAGGCTCCTTTTCTCAAGCATAGAAGTTCCTAAAGGAAGTAGGAGAGGGAAGGATAGCCCTACTGCAGCATCTTCTACCTAGCCTTGGGATCTCCAGGGTAGGAGGGCGGCAAGACCCTACCAGACTGGGTGCAGAGTGGTTAGCAGTCCTATTGGGCCAAGAGAAGTCCAACATCTGGCTGTTGAGCAGGATCCCCGAGGGGGTGATGAGGCCACTGCCAAAGGGCCGGTTCAGGGAGCTGAAGGCCAAGATTGGGGCCAGGTGAGTCCTGAGCCCACCCTCACTCTCACCCAGCCCCCACATCCTTCCTTGTGCCAGGTTCTGCGTCTGAGCTGACATACCTGACCATGGCCACAATGAAGTCATCAGGGCCCATGATCAGCACCTGGGCAGCCATAGGAGCCCCATCCAGCTCATAAACAGGAAAGAGTGGGGCAGGGGCTGCCTGAGAGTCATTTATATGGCCCCGGAGGTAGGCAGCCTCCACCTTGCTGAAAAGATAGATACAGGGTAGGAGATGAACATACAGCAGGCTCTCAAGACATCCCACCTACCACACTTTGTGATGTCTATTTGTGTGATAATTTGACTAACATTTGCCTACCCCATTGGACTATTAGGCCTATGAGAACAAAAGCTTACTTATTCCTAGCATATAGGGAATATCCAGGAAATCATTGCTGAACTGAATGAATGTATTCAGGTATTATTCTGATTCTCTTCTAGAGTCAACTTTTATTTAGTATTTACAAAATCAAGAGTCTTTTTAGCTACTTGACTTTACTCACTTAATCCTTTCTATGAAAGTACCTGGAGCATAGAGGATGCTCAGAAAATATTTGTTTTGAATAACAAACTGAATTCATTTAACCTAATGTTTATAGTCTAGTACTAAAATTTTATTAAGAGTTTAGTATGTGTGGAGGGGTTGTATATAGGAATTTTTACTTGCTATTAGAATTTTCTTTTAAGATAGGAGGACTTGGCACATAGTAAGTCTTTAATAGCTATTTGTTGGATAAATTAGTTGGATAAATCTATCTATTTATTTATTTATTTTTTTGGTAGCTCCCTGGCTGGGAATTGAACTTAGGCCGTGGCATTGAGAGTGCCGAAGCCTAGCCACTACACCACCAGGGAACTCCTTGGATAAATTTAATATAGCTGTGTGTTTTAGACCTAAATTTGTATCAATCTTAAAGACAAATTTATAAAATTATGAAAATACAAATTTACATTAACTATATCTTTGGCTTCTGATTTTTCCCTTAGCTAGCCTTTAAGTCAGTTACAATAGCAGTTCATTAGCAACCATTCTTCCCCTTATTGCCAATTAATAATAATGATGATAGCTGTTGAATATTTATTATGTTCCAGACAACACGCTAAGTGCTTTGCATGTATGATCTTGCTTGGTCCTCACCTCAACCTCATGAGGTTGGCACCATTATTGTCAGACCTCCTTTAGAAATTGAGATTTAGAGAGTTTAAATGAGTTACCCAAGGCTACACAGCTAGTAGATAGTGAATTTGGGATTTGAACTGAGGCAATCTGATGAAAACCCACAGTCTTACTATGTTATGCTACTAATGTAGATACATTATAATAAAAATCCCCACCACCTCCAGTATTTTCTTTGAAACTCTTTTCATTGTTTTTAGGCTTTCTTTTTCCACTCATAAGGGGGAACAGATGAGTGCATATATGTGCCCCACTGACATCAGAAAGTTTGAGAGTAACATGAAGTAGACCAACTCATTGTACACATGGGGAAACTGAGGTGCACACCTATGAGTTGTGGTTGAGCTGAAATTGATTGGGACTTCAGGCCTTACTGCTCCACTGGCTGCTTTTCACCTGATCCTTTCCCCACACCCACCACCATCTTTGCAGTCCCCAGGATCCTATCTCATGACCCACCTGAGCATGTCATCCATGCTCTCAGTGATGGTAGAATCGTAGATGGGGTCTCCCAGTCTGCTGGCCAGGGCTAATGCAATCTTCAGAGTCTGAAAACAGAGCAGGGGTGTGGCAGAGGCTGCCAGGCCCTTCCCAGCCTCCACACCTCAGATCCTCATATATGAGAAAACTCGGAGGGGATTTAGTCCTGGCCCATGGCAGTATTTCCATCTCTCACTTCCAGTGTCCCCAGACGCCAGGTGAAGTGGAGGCATGGGCCTTACCTCTGCCACCCAGTGAAGTGCCTGTTCCCGGGATACCAGGCTGGTGAGATTGAAGCCCTCGAGGATGTTGAGAGCACTGATGAGGGCAGGGCCTGTGTGCGGGGGTGGGGGACTGAGAACCAGGTGGCCTGAAAGGATAGGAAATGGCCAGACAGCAGGGGAGGAGTCAAGGCATCTCCACAGCCCACTTCCACACAAACTGAGACCACTACACTGAACCCCCTCATCAGATAGGGAAACTGCATTGAGAGGAAAAGCATTGATTCTTTTTTTTTTTTTTTTTTTTTAATGTGGGTAGTTCCCTGGCTGGGTATCGAACCCAGGCTGCAGCATTGATAGAGCCGAAGCCTTAGCCACTACACCACCAGGGAACTCCCAAAAAGCATTAAGAGGCAAAGGGACCCACAGAAGTTCATGTGGTGAGTCAAGGACAGGGCCAGGCCTCCAACCCAGAACACTGGTCTTCAGTTTCCTCTTCCATACAAGGAAACTAAGGCTCAAGAGGATTATTTGCCCTGGGTCCAATGCAGGTCATTGGCAGAGCAGGGACAGATATCCCGATGTCCAGTTTTCTGGCCACCATGTGTATCAGCTCCTCCCACAGGCCAGGATACTATTCAGAGCCCCTGATGGTCCCACTAATGAAACTTCTTGGGAACAACAACCTCTTCTTCCTATGTAAAGCCTCTGTTATTAGATGTTTGGACATCAAAAAGAATAATAATGCCTGATATGTAACACAAATAGTAAGTAACTCATTTAATCCTCACAATGGGTACTGTTATCATCCCCATTTTACAGGTGAGAAAACTGAGGCACAGAGAGGTAGCTGGTCCAAGGTTATAGGAGACAAGGGGAACCCAGAGTACTCAAGGTACTGGCATTGCCAAGCGAACACAGGCTGAGGAGGAGAAATAGAAGATCAAATATATATTCAGTGCTCATTCTGATTAGGGCAACTTCCAACATCATCTCATCAAATCCTCATGGCCACCCTGAGGTGGGCACTATTATTATCTTCAGTTTAAGGAGGGAACCAAGGCTCAGAATGGGAAATGACTTGTTAAAGGTGAATGGCACAGCTGGTACTCGAACTCAGATCTTCCTGGCTTCAAAGCTATGCTCTTCCTCTGCTCCATTTACCACTGCCTCTAGTAGAGGAATAAAGCTGGAGATTGAGACCTGGAAACCTGAACTCAGAGGCAGTATCTCCTGAGGCTTGAGGTGATCCGGGTCTCTGAGAGGAGAGAGAACCTGTGAACTTCCAGAGGGACCTAGGTACCCACCACTTCAGATTCAGCAAACATAGGAAGGTCAGACAATTAATTTCATGAACTCATCCTAGAAGAAGCGCTGCATACCTCACTGCTGAATATCACTGTGGTTACCTTCAAAGCACTGCCCTTGGGAAGCTAGGCACCAATGCCAGCAATTTTGGAACTCTTTCTGGAATGGCCATCAGAACTGTCATTGTACCCAAAATCTGACAAGTTTGTGGACTTGCCACTGTGCACTTATGTTGGCAGCACTGTACAAACAACTCAGTAAGGTATCATAACCCTGGCAAGTTATGACGACAGCTCTGATGGCCATTCCAGAAAAAGAGTTCCAAAATTGCTTTGAAGGGTGGAGTAGGTGCTGGCATTGGTGCATAGCATCCCAAGGGGAGTACTTCAAAGGTGTCGGTAGTGATATTCGGCAATGAAGGATGTAGCATTTTTTTCTAGGATGAGGTTGCAAAATTAATTGCCCAACCTCATAGACTTCACTGATGTCATAGCTTGGCTTTCTGAGTTCATCACTGGTTTTGAATTCCCTGGGCCCTCAGTTTCCTTTTGGCACCATGAGGGAGTGGGTCTATGATAGTCTTCAAGTATGTTATAACAGGAAGCTTAGGTGGACTTTGGTCTTATAAATTCTTCTTAGGAAGTACTGGGTATTGAGAGTGGGGCTCAGGATGAGGCAAGGCAACACAGAGCCCATATTAAGAAAACCTATAACTAGAACTGCAACTTTTAGGCCTGACTAGACCTCCCTCCCCATATCCTAAATACTTTGGGTAACTGACTACTTTGTAAAGTAGGCTGGCTCTGGCTTCAATTGTTAGCTGCCCAGGCAGCTCACTGCCTCAGTTTCTCTCCTGTAAAATGGGGAGGAATCTCTAGGCCAAAAGCATGTAGCCATAGACTAGGAGGCTTCTCCTGAATGGAGACTCTCAGAGCTGGGGGAGAGGTCACCTTTGTACACGCCACACACGGGCTTCTCCACCATGGCACTGTAGTTGCTGAAGTCTTCCTCGGTTATGACACCCCCAGCATGCTGAGCCTGGAGGGAAAAGAATGACCCCCACCATCACCATGAGCCACACACCACATGGTGAGCACTGTATTTGGCCTATAGTATATGTTTGGATCACAAACAGATCAGGTATTTATAACTTTTGTGCCTTTTGCAACTCTTACCATGCATGACCTTTTAGGGACCCAATCAGCCATGTGTACCTCAGGAAAAAGGAATGAGGGAAACACTAACACTGAGCACCTATTATGTACCAGACATTGTACTGGGTATATTCTATGAATGATCTCCTTAGCTTGGCATTCAAGGCCCCTTGTGATCTGTCCCCTACCTACATCTTTCACCTCATGTCTGCTATTCCCCAGTGACCCTGAACAGCCACTCAGAGTGACTTATAGTTCCAGAACTCATGATTCCATGTCTTCGCACATACTGACTTCTCTGCCTATTTAAAAAAAAAAAACAAAAAAACAAACAAACAAACAAAAAAACGGATTTTACACTTACAGCAGCACTTGCCTAAGAGGTATCAAACTGAATTCTGCACTTCACTGCAACCAACGAAAGCCACTAGAAAACCATGAACTTTAGATGATCCACATAAGAATGATATGAGCACTCTCCTGACCAATGAACCAATCTTGTACAAACCAATGGGCTCATTCCAGCCTATCCAGAATGTTAATTTTCAGTCCTAAAGTAGCAAAGCACTAGGAATACTGTCCTATTTCAGCACTTGAAATCTCTTACTTCTAATCCACCCTCAGCAAACTATACACTAAATTTCTTGGCTGGTCAGTTAATAAACTCAACTTTGGAGTTTTTTTCTTTTAAAACTCCAATAGTCTTTGTTAGAATCTCCTTTATCCCCTTCTCCACCTCCAGGAGACAATACAGACCCAGGTCAGGCTAATCAGAGCACAGTGACTGGTTTGGGAATAGTCATGAGACCTATGACAAGCTGATAAGATATAACCTTGAGGCTTTTGCTGGCACTACTGGAATGAGAAATGCTCTTACTCTGAGATGGCTTGTTGGAAGGCTGGTAGGGAGCAATTACGGAAAGGATCTGACAAGACAGTGAATTCAAACAGAGGAAAGACCAAATCTTGACAACATGGATGGAGCCCCTGGATCCAGCAGACCCAAAGCCAGTACTCTGGTGGACTTTTCAGTTAAGTTCATTTGAGATGAGCTTCTATCACCACATCCATACCCTCAGTGCCCAGCACAGGGTCTGGTACAGAGGAGCACTCCGTGAACATACAATGAATGACAGATCTATCACCCACATTGCACTGATGAGAGAACTACTGAGTTGTTCTGTGTATCCTTATCTTGAACATAATTATCTGTTAGGAGTTTTGAACTACTGACAACAGTTTTCAGAACCCATTACTGCCTCAGAGTAAGACTCTTTGGGGTTGGTTGGTAAGCTCTTGTGTCAATCCTCCTAGTCCTAACAGTCACCAGTGAAAGAGGTGTTTCCCTCAGTCCCTAGCAAACCCAAGGTTAGGGTGGGTTGTGGGCTTGCGGAAGCTGAGGCTGATCCTGGGTCTCCACCATAATTGGGAGGGACAGGACAGACCTCAGTACAGGTTGGCACCAGCCCTGGGGAGCCCAAAGGTGCTTCTCTCAATCAAGACAATATTTCCTTCACTCCAGAAGGTTCTTCCTATGCATCATAGTAAACCCCTCTCTCCTCAACAATCACCATTCTGATTCTTATCACCAGAGGTTAGTTTTGTCTATTCTAGAATGCCAAGTAAATGGAATCCTCAGCAAATAATATGTAGAAAGAAATATAGGGAAGGAAGGAAGGGGTAAGAGGATGTCCCTGCAAGTAGGGTCCTTAGGGGAAAAGGGGCTCCCCACATGCTCACCTCTGCCACCATCTCCAGCGTGAGGTTGCTGCCTGCATAGAAAGCAGCAGGTCCGTAGGTGCCAAGAGCATCCAGCAGTGTGGCCAGGTCAGGCCGATGCATCAGTGAGCCAGGTAGTGGCGGGTGGCCCGAGGGCAGGAACACCTCACGAAAGCGCTCAGATGCATTGGGTGGTAACTGTTCAGTCAGGGCATGGGCTGTGGGCAGGGATAGGAGGCTGGGCAGGGGATGCCAGGGCTGGACCCAATGGCTGAGAACCAATAGGTAGGGTGGATAGGGTAGCTGAGTGGTCAGCCCTAAGATCTCCAGTCCCCCAGGAGCCTGTTATGGGGGATGTGAGGGTATATATGGGCCCCTCACAGATCTCCTCATTTAAGACAGCCTCCTGGTAAGGGTGGGATGGGTGAGGAGGGTGTCTGAGTAACAAACTGGAAGAGAGAAGCTTTCTGGCTTGGGTCCCAAATCTCAGAGGTTCCCTCTCCCCTCTCCATCAACTTCATGCCTTTTCCCCCACCCCCAAGCCCCACTGACCTAGATCATGGGTCACGTTGAAGCCATCTTGGGCCACAGCTGCTGCAAATGCCAGGACTTGGGACCATGGCAGCCTGGGGGGGCCGGAGAGCAGGGGGTGGAGGAGGTCCTGGGGGGAGGAGGAGGGG
>PVJL010000680.1:0-85544 GCA_004026885.1 Lyroderma lyra
AAGGAAAGAAAGGAAGAAAGAAAAGAAAGGAAAGAAAGAAAGGAAAGAAAGAAAGAAAGGAAGAAAGAAAGGAAGAAAGAAAGGAAGAAAGAAAGGAAGGAAGGAAAGGAAGGAAGGAAAGGAAGGAAGGAAAGGAAGGAAGGAAAGGAAGGAAAGGAAGGAAAGGAAGGAAGGAAAGGAAGGAAAGGAAGGAAAGGAAGGAAAGAAAGGAAGGAAAGGAAGGAAAGGAAGGAAGGAAAGGAAGGAAAGGAAGGAAAGGAAGAAAGGGAAGGAAGGGAAGGAAGGGAAGGAAGGGAAGGAAGGGAAGGAAGGGAAGGAAGGAAGGAAGGGAAGGAAGAAAGGAAGGAAGGAAGAAAGACAGAAAGAAAGAAAGAAAGACAGAAAGACAGAAAGAAAGACAGAAAGACAGAAAGAAAGACAGAAAGACAGAAAGAAAGAAAGAAAGAAAGAAAGAAAGAAAAAAAGACAAGACAAGAAAAAAAGACAAGACAAGAAAAAGAAAAGGAAGAAAGAGTATAGGAACCTAGATGCAAAAATCCCCAACAAAATATAGAGAAAAATATAGAATATTTCCTTACACTGTGACAAGTGATATGAAAGAAAATTGTAGGATATTATTTGATTCATTATTTTATATCTATTACCAAGCATGATGACTAATACATAACTGGTGCTAAATAAAAATTTTGAATGATTGAATTAAGAGCCTGGCTGTTTTCTTTTCTTTTCTCTTTTTTCCTCATTCTCAGACAAACATCTAGTCCTCTGAAAGCCAACAACAAACTTTTCCTTTGGAATGAAGAGGTATTGTGATTGATGCACATCCTTGGCAAGCAGAATGAGTTTAAATGCCTGTATTGATTCCAGGGATATTTCTGAGAAGTAAAAGGAACATCAACACACCTTCCTTAGACATGATTGCTAAGGGAACCGGGCTATCCTAATCAGACCTCTAGAGCTTAAGACTAAACATGCTATTATTAACTAAATGTTTGCTATAATTTGTACATGCATGATATAATTAAGTGGTATTTTCCTTTCATTTATATATATTTGAGGAACCTTTGCACAATGTTAATTTTATAGGGATCAAAGAATAATTTTCATATTTTAAGTTGCTGTATGTGTTTATATACTTAAATACCTTTTTTGTGACAATCTATTGCTGGTCACAGTCCTGGTTGTTTTTCTACGGATGTGCTCATGGGTGGTCATGACAGTATTTTATGTTCAGTGACAGTGTGAGGATTGGTGGCTGTGTGAGTACTTGCCATTCAATATTTTTAATACCACTCATGGTTAATGGATAACATCTTTACTTTAGAATCTTCACCCACCACCAATTTCAAATAACAAAATTGTTTCTATGAGAAAAACACAATCCATTTTTTGTAATATATCCATTTATGACAGGCTATTTGGAAAGCACTGTAGCAAATACGGCTGACTATGTGTGTGTAAATGATGTGAAGAGAAGATGCATGTGCCTTTTATCCATCCCAAGGTAAATATAGGTTCATACACATGCACTTATATGTAAGTGTGTATATCGGGGAGGTCATCCTAAATATGTACTGAGAACATTTAAATGCTAATGTCCTCGTGCAGGAAGTAAATAGAATCACCAAGGAAAAAGAGGGCTTTGGACGATTTTCGAATTTCGATCGTTATTGATAATAGTATACCCCACTGCCATAAAAATAAAAACATCAAGCATCCCCTACATGGGTGACTGTGCTCTCATGCACTCCCATGGGATGACAGGACACAGTACCTCCTCCATCCTGCTGAGGAAACAGTCGATGTAGTCTCGGGGGTTACTACGATCCCAGGACTCTTGATGCTCCTTCGCTTTTTTCAGAATGAAATATTTAACAGTCTTAATCCTTTCTGAAAATGCTCTGTGCTCCCCAGGAAGATGCTTTATGAATTTTGGCCATAGATTGTAAATCTAAAAATGGGAAAAGACATACACTGGAAATTCAGTTTGTGAAGAGGAACCAGAGTTTCGGAGTGGAGGGCCTAGCCCTCTGTGTGGTCTGGCCAGGCAGAACCACTTCCTCCAGCTTCCAAGCAGAAAGGAGGGATGATGACCATATACAGGAGAGTGGCTCTTTCCCATGTCCTTCAGCCAACCCCAGAGTCATCCAGGGGAAAATGGGTGCAGGGGCCTTAAAAGAAACATAGGCAACTGGGAACATTTTGTCTTCTTTTGTGACTACACCCATAGAGGCAAGCAGAGGGCAACCTCCCAATGATGCTGGGATGTGTCATTGCTCACTCACTCAACATACGTGGGGGAAGGGGGGCGATGCATGCACACACTGGTGCTTTGTTCAGTAGGTTGGTGGAGGACGTAGCCCTTTCCCCTGCCTGCAAGCTACCAGTGGACCAATGAGATCAACCAGGAGAGCAGACGCAGTCTTGGCCTTACCTGGCTCCATGGAGAGTTTAGTTGTTTAAAATTTCGATTTAACAAACTCATCAGGGAAAGGAACTCCTCGTTGTCATACTGGAAACGCTCATTGAAGAGGATGGAGCAGATAATGTTGCAGGGAGCACAGGTGAGTAAGAAATCAGGGTCAAAGGGCTGAGCTGATATGAGAAAAAAAAAAAAACCACTTAGAATTTTCATCAGCCTGCACCAAGATTTCACAAACAAGAACTCCCTCCTGCTTGGGTTAACACATAGAATTTATTTCTTCTAAACTTCCCTAAGTTGAATATAAGCATCTTCTAATAACACTAATACTGTACTACTATATAGTATTAAACTAACGCTACTAATAGTATTGATTACGTTATGTGAATACGATAGTAGTCATAAAAGCAACAAGTAATATTATGTAGCATTTACTGCATGCTGGATACTGTGTAACTGTTTTGCCAACTATATTATTTAACTTTTATTCTGAGGTTTGATTTTTAGCTCAATTTTTTTCAGACGTGGAAACTGCATCGTAGAGAAGTTAGTTGTCCCAGTTCATGCACGCAGTAGTGCTGAAGTGGGGAAATGAGTCCAAACTAAAGGACTGGAGGGTCCTAATAGCTCTGGATCGTTTTCCTCACAGATACTTTTTTCCTAGCCAACTCTTGATTAACAGAGCAGATGGTGGACCACAGAGTGACTCCCAGGGAGAAGTTTTGGGTGGGGGCGGTGTGTGGGGGAGGTCCCCTCCCCCAAAAGGGTCGGCCAATGGGATTCACCCTCTGTTTTTCTGAACTCTGCCACCAGGCAGCTGGCTTCCTCCTGGACCCTCTCCTCAATGCTTCTCTTCCCCATCCCGAAGTCCCTCAGCGTCATCAGGGAGAAGCGTCGTAATTGCTTCCACGTAGTTCCATTACCGAAAAGGATTCCTAGGAAAAGAAGCAAGGAACAGGACAGTATTTTGTATCATGGAGTCGGATTTTCCCTACAGTTGATCTCTTGTGTCTACCCTAAACCAATACCAGTGCCCCTTAGCAGGGATTTGGCAACTGGAAATTTAAGCACAACCTATTCTATGGTTTGGGTGATATGTTTGTCACAAAGAAAAAGAAAAACCCAAGCTCTGGTCAGTAGGAGGCAAAGATGTTAGAATGGGCAGGGAAATCATTGGCAAATGGAGAATATTCCCAAGTATAGGAAGGGCCCTCTGTCTGGTTTTGTTAAAATAGTTAAAAATGGCATGTGTTGTCACAAACCTCTTTCTTGAGTATCTTTTTCTTTTTTTTTACATTTCATATTGCTCTAACTTGTGGTTTAGTTCTATCTGTGCTTTTCTCTAGGAGATGATAAGTAAGTTCAAAGCAGATCAATATGGATTTATGATTCTATTTTCCTCCAACTTTACTACAGCGATTGTTAGCCTCATCTGAATAAGAAGAAACAAAGGAGCAGAGGAACCCAGTATGTTCCATACCAGTACTTTTTAATTTCTTCCTCTGTACAAAACCTGTCACTCTGCATTTCCTGTCTCTTAATGCACCATTAGTTTCATTAGTGGATTGTATCCTCTCAAAAGTCAATGCATGTTCGCTGCTAACTGCCAAGCAAATGATCTCTTTAAGACTGGAATGTCAAAAATGGAACAAAGAAAAGATCAATTTAAGGATAAGGAACCTGAAGTTGTGACCTGTGAGTATCACAGGGATTAAACAAAACATCACAACCTGTGATGTCACACACAGGATCAATAAAAGCTTAAAGAACTACAGAGCTGGAGCTGAGAGTGGTGCTAATACCTTATATTTTGATCATCTCTCCGGCAGGCTGAGAGTTTGATCAAAAGTGGGGCAATGTTAATACAAGACAATGCAAGCCAAAATGAAGTCTCTTTTGCTAAGCTACTTCACCAAATGAAAACCCAGTAATTTAACCTAACTGCATTTCAGCCTCTCCAAGGAGTGGAATTTTAAACCAGTCTGTCTGGAATTTCCTGATCATACTAGTGAGGTAATCTGCATGATAAAACCCCTACTATTCCATTCTCCACAAAAGTAGAGGACCTAGCCTAACAATAATCTTTGCATTCCTTTTGCTAGTAATTTCCCTGCCATACCTTTCTGTTAGGAAACTCCATTTTGTAGAAATTCTTGGAGTGCCCTTCTGACACGGACCAAACAAAGGAGCCCTCACACCCCCCTCCCATTATAGACTCCTTTTCCCTAGTTCTTTAGCTCTCAGCTTTACCTTTTCCCTAATTCAAAGTCTTAATCGCAGCCTTCATCAATTTTCTCTGGCTCTTCACCCTGAGCAACAGACTATCCCCCATAGATAATTACTCCAAAACATGTAACTCATGTCTCCAGCTTGCTGATTACAATCACTACAGGCAAGCACCCCTTCCAGGACTTTCTGTACCTGGACAGGTGATAACACCTGAATGGCCAGCTAGGCCAGAAGTTAAGAGGCCGCAGGCTCAACGGACTTTCCATCTCGAAACCACCCACTGACAGGGGCTTTGAGGCCTATTTCTTAGGCCAATGCTTTTAAAACTACTGATTGCATTAATTTCCCCTCATCTAGGGACTATCAGGATATAAGTGATATCCCAGCAAGGCTTCCAGCCCATCTCAACCAACACACTCAACATGGCGGCTCTCGGGACCCCCTCCCCTTTTAGATCAGATACAGTGACAGCTCCATGGATCCCCAATAGGTACGGACAAAGACCATCCTCAGTGGGAAGCAGATACAAAAGATGAAACCACCTGTCCCTCAGCTTCCCATAGAGATTTGTGGGGCTCATGTCTCTCAAGTGAATGTGAGGAAGGTAGATGGAATAAGGGAGATCTTGGGACCCCTCCCATGAGACTCACCCTGCCACCTTGATACCACCTTTTCACTAGTAATACCCGCCCCAGGGTAGGCAGCCACAGGAGGAAGTTCCAGGTAAATACAAGGAAGTTAGAGGGCACAGAAGCCCACCAGTTTGAGCCAGTTCCTAACACCTGCGCAGTAAGAGCTACAACCTTCATCTCACCTGAGCCTCATTATACCATCATTGTAATATACATATGCCCAGAAGTTCATTAATATCATCACAACAGACTGAACTCTGGGAAAGAATGTGCGCAGTTAGAAGAGGTGATATAATAGGCCCCATGTCAATCAAACTTGTCAATCAACAGGCCCCATACCTAGATGGGCATAACCCCTTACAGCCAAAGAAAATAAAAGTGCCAAAGTCTCGTTAATCGGGGCTCTTGAGCCATTTTCCTGCTTGAGCAGCTCCTACCTCTTAGGAGTGTACTTTCTTTCAATAAACTATCTCTGTGTTTCAACTCTATGCTTTGGTGTGTGTCTCATTCAATTCTTTGCTTGAGATACCAAGAACCTGGACACCATGCCAAGGGGGACACCCAATTTTCCGGTAACACTTCTAGTTGGAAGATGGGATGATGCCCAACTCATGAATCACTTAATAAAGCCAATTAGATCTTCAGATTTACCTGGTAAATTTTGTGCTTTAACAGAATTAAATTTCTATTTCTCTGGGATGTACAATTTTACAATTTTAAGTGGTTTGGATGAGTCTTTCTGGCTGTCCTAGGTTTTTATTGTGTAATACTTGGTACATACAAAGAAATATAGATAACACATATCTAAGTTTTGGAACATAAAAATAAAATAAACTATCTGTAAGACAATATCTGTGATCTTACTCTCCAACTGAAGACCTAGAACATGATAGTACCATTGTACCTATCTGTGTGTCACCTCCCTGACCCATCCCCCAAACCAGGCTATGATCAACAACAGTAATTTCTATACTTAGTTATCCTTTATTTGTTCATTGTTGCTGCCCATGACATTGCAGCCTTCCTACCGTGTGAAATGACACCCCAAGCAGGGCTTCTCCAGTTCCCTAAGTCCTAAAACCTCTGAAGAACACCTTTTATTTCAAAAGATTACCAGATTGTTTTTATCACAATCATTTGCATATTTACCTTACAAGAAACTTTTGTAAGTAAATATTCATCTCAATAGAGCTATCAGAGATTCTGTTGTATATTAAAAAGATGTGTCTGGTCTTTGTCCCTGGTTCCTGGGAGGGAACTTCTAAATCCTTGGAATTTCCCAAGTGTTAGAAGTGTCTTTGTTATTCATACTAAGCTCCTGGGACAGCACCTGAATTTCCGATTAAGAGTTGGCTGGCCATGCCAGAAACACCAACTCTGTATTTAAAGGGTTGGGGCTTTGAGTCAAAGGATCTCAGTCTGACCTCTCAACCTCCAGGAAGTGGATGGAGCTAGAGATTGAACTCACTCAGGTAACCAATAACTTGATCAATCATGCCCATGTAATGAAGCTCCTATAAAAATTCTGGACACCAAAGCCAAGGTGAGCTTCCTGGTTGGTGGACACATCAATGTGCCAAGAGGGAAACACATTTGATCCCTAGGGAGAGGATACAGAAGCTCTGCATTTGGGACCCTGCCAAACTTTGTCCTATGTGTCTCTGTATTTGCATTCTTTATATAATAAAATTGTAAGTATAGCATCTTCCTGAGTTCTGTGAATAATTCTACCAATTATTGAACCAGAGACGGTCATGGGAAAAACCTAAATTTTTAGCCAGTTGGTCAGAAGCATGGATAACCTGGGGATCCCTGAACTTACAGCTAGCATCTGAAGCAAGGGCTATCTTGTTGAGCCCAATGCACTAACTCTGGGTAGTTAGCATCAGAATTGCATTGCAGTATTGTAGTATTTAATCAGTTGCTTGGGGGTAGAACAGACATTCCTTAAGTTAATTATTTTTTTGCTAAAGAAAATTAACCCATATTATAATTTGAAACATACCATATCCTTTTAGGACATCTGAAATAATAGGAATAGGTCCTCTGCTAACAAATTCATCACCCTGGTCGATCAGAGCTTCCTTCACCACTTCATATCCATGTAAGACCACAGTGGGCTGGGATCCAAGGTACAACATGTAAACAGGGCCATACTTTTCGGCTAACTGGAAAAAGATTCAAGCAATTATGTAAGTGCTATTATGAAATCTCTCCACTGGAGGCTTGGTTAGAAATTAAGTAATAATTTACATGTGACTTAGATTTTGACCCACGAATTCCATTTCAGAACTTTAACCTGGGGCATAGTCATGGGTTCATTATTTACTTCATTTATAATATGTAACCATTGGGCAAATATTTACCAAGTACCTACTTTGTGTCATGCATAACCCAGGAGCCTTTATGGAACTTAAAAGTCTAGTGAAAGTGACAAGCAGTAAACAGCCAAACAAACTACATTTGCAATACAAATTGAGCATAAATCTATGAAAATGATAACGAATATACTGTTTGGATGTCAATGGAAAAACTTAATAAAATAGAGAAGTCAGGAATCTATGAGGAGGTAAGATTTAAGGTTAAACTAAAGATGAGCAGGAAGCAGTCAGTGCAAGGGCGTGGGGAGGTGGAGGGGGGGGGTCTCACTAAACAGTAGAAAAAAGAATGAAATCTGTATGTTTATGATAGCATTGTTCCAAGAGGAAAAACAGACTATTAAAACAGCCAACAATTGGGGGATGGTTTTCAAACACCATTCTACTCTCTACTTCTTAAGTTTGACAATTTTAAATTCCACATGTGAAATTATGCAATATTTATCTTTCTGTGTCTGACTTATATTTCTTAGAATAGTGTCCTCCAGTTTCATCCATGTTGTCGTAAATAGCAGGATTTCCTTCTTTTTTAAGGCTAAATGATATTTCAGTGTGTGTGTATGAGTATACACATTTTAAGAATGGAAAAAGCTGTATTAAAATTGTAATACTCAATATGTACCAAAAGAATAACATAAGATGAATACAAGTCACATTTGATTTCTGCAATTACAAGAGGTGCTCAAAGTGGTTACCATCAGTATTTATGTAATAGATAACATCCCTTAAAATGTGTATACTTATTTTTGGCACCCTGGTATATGTCCCACATTTTCTTTATTTATGCATCCATGGACATTTAGTTGTTCTGGAGACTATATCCTTGCACAATGAATTCATGGTGATACTATCTTTTTCCGTATTTCCAAAGGAATGAACGTCAGTCAGGGTAGCAGAGCTGGGCTGTGTCAGAGCCAGATGCTGGGGAAGGGAATGGGATCACAAAGAAGGATCAAGCATCCCACAGATCATTTAGTGTAAAATAGTATTAATAGTAATAGTAATATAAAAGAACATGTAAGGCATGTTTACACTTGCAGGGATTACCTTTTGTGTTAGATGCTGAGGGAATTGGAAGCCTTTGAATTAAAATATGATCTGCGGGGGCTTCCCTGGTGGTGTAGTGGCTAGGTTTCGGCGCTCTCAGGGAAGCAACCAAAGATATATATAATCTGATCCCATAATTTTTCTCATTGACTAAAATTCAACCAATATCTCAGATCAACATCCCTCAATACTGCTCTAAGATGATCTAGTCCAGAAAGAAAGAGGCTATTTGTATTGTGATACAGAGATAAACACCCCAAAGTGCCTCAGTGATGAATTACACTAAGAGACTAAGGTAAAGAAGCCTGCAGTGGTCTCAGATGCAGAGCTTGAAGACGACCCCTTCACCTGGAGCTGACCAGTCCCAGAATGAAACCCCCTTACCTTGGAGAGAGAAGCAGGCAAGTCCTTGAAGTTTAGATGCATCAGATTGCCAATGATGGGAAGGGGAGTTGGGCCTGGGGGGAGCCTTCTCCCTTTGTGACTTTCCTTCCACACCAGAAGGAAAACCAGGCAGGTGACAAAAATCATAAGAGCAAGAGTAGTGATTTCCAGGAACTCCATCTCAGCTACTCGATGTTAGGAACTGTCGGGATTGCTTGTTAGAATCAGTCTTATGCAGGGGGTGTGACCTGCCAGTTTTTGGACTAGGAAAGAACAAAAACAAACTGGAATTTGTTTGGGCTTTATTTACTTTGCTGAAGTTTGAGATTAAGAATGTTTCCTACTTCTCATTCACATACTCTGTAACTTCTGGTTTTCTAAGCATCTCCATGATATGTCCTTTCTTCCTTGCAGCACTAATGATTTGATTAATTATAAAGTTGCATTTTATCTTTTCTAACTTTCTGAAACTATTCAAATAGTCAAAGTCACAAATTTGAAAAAAAATAATGGACATATATCCTGAGATCTATTTGAAAAACCACAGCTTCAGAGTAGTCCTCTTCAAACATCAATTTTTATCATATTTCTCATCAGTTAAGTCTACTGTGTTCATCAACAGATGAACGAATAAACAGAAGTAGTATATATACACTAATATTAGTCACCTTTCAAAAGGAATGAAATTCTAATTTTGAAACTTGAAAACTATGCTACATGAAATAAACCAGATACAAAAGTACAAATATTGTATCATTAAAGTAGTCAAATTCATAGACATTCAAAGTAGACTAGAGGTTAC
Organism: Lyroderma lyra; assembly: GCA_004026885.1. Lineage (NCBI taxonomy): Eukaryota > Metazoa > Chordata > Mammalia > Chiroptera > Megadermatidae > Lyroderma > Lyroderma lyra. Next base: position 9,895 of record PVJL010000680.1, read on the forward strand.
CCGGGCCTGGTGGGGAGGAAAGAATGGGGAGTTAATGTTTAATGGGTACAGAGTTTCTGTTTGGAATGATAAAAAAAAGTTCTGGAAATGGGTAACAGTGATGACTGCACAAAATTGTGACTGTATTTAATGCCACTGAATCATACATCTTAAGACTGTTAAAATGGTAAATTTTATGTATATTTTATGACAGTAAAGAGAAAGAAAACATTTGTTAAGTTGGTATTTGAAAAATATTACTTCATTTGATTTTTTTTTTTTTTGGGGGGGGCGGTAATTCCCTGGCTGGGAATCGCACCCAGGCCCCAGTGTTGAGAGTGCTGAAGCCTAGCCACTACACCACCAGGGAACTCCTATTATCTCATTTGAATTTGCATTTAAGGTAATTAATGCTTATTGATTTATTCTTTGAAATAAATATTGCTATTGATATCTGTATATTATCTTATGGAGAAATTTTACTATGTTTTTCTAAAATTAAAAAAAAGTCTACTGTGGTTTCCTATTACTCATTATAGCAAACATTAAAAATGTACTAAACACTAAAATTCTTCATTAAATGGTTTTAACTATACTATTTTTCACTTATTTTAGAGTTATCTGTCTGAATTTCCCACAACAGACTACTTACTTCCATTAAACAAAATTGCTCATTAGCCTGCATTCATATATCCATTAGTCTTGGGATTTGTCAGCTGGGATGGACCCATGGCCAATGACAGGTTTGCTCATGGAGAAGAACCCAGGCAGAAGTAATCAGTTTAAGGACCTCCAATACATTTCTGTATTCCTTCCAGCAACTTCTGTGGAACCAGTGTTCACTGATGCTTTTGCTGAGTTGTTTCCAAGTATTCTCTTGCAGACATTTCACAATGAGGTAAATTACTGATTTTGAAATTCTCTAAAAAGTTAGGACTTTAACGTTATGGATGCTGAAAGCAAGTGAATAAAGTAGATATTGGAAACGTGTTGGGAAAGGGCAATTTAAAAACTATCTAAACATATCATTTCGTTGCTTAAAAATGTTGAAAGGGTTTTTTTGTTTGTTTTGTAGGGTTTTTTTGTGGGGGCGGGCACTGCTCCCTGGCTGGGAATTGAGCCCAGGCTGCGGCGTTGAGAGTGCTGAAGCCTAGCCACTACACCACCAGGGAACCTCCTGATCCTTCATGTTCTTATTGGCCATTCATGTATCTTCTCTGAAGAAATGTCTATTGACATCCGTTGCCCATTTAAAAATTGGGTTGCTGGAGTTCCCTGATGGTGTAGTGGCTTAAGGCTTCGGCGTTGATGCTGTTGGCGCTGCAGCCTGGGTTCGATTCCTAGTCAGGGAGCTACCCATATACCAAAAAAAACAAAAAAAAAAACCCTTCTCATCTTAATCCCCCCCCACACACCCCAGTATTCACATACATCCCTAGCACTACATTTTTCCCATTGATATAGTCTTACCACACCTGGAATTTTTTGGTCTACCTTCCCATGAGACTGTTGATTCTGAGTAGAGATGTTATGTCTTATTCACAATTTTGTTCACTGTTGGTCCAAAACTTTATACAGTGTAGGTCTCCTGGCACATACCAGGCACTCAAAAATCCTTTGTTGAATTTTATTTAATTTGATGTTCAACATTGTTTCTCCTTTTGTATCAGGAAGGGTGCTGGCTCCATTGAAAAGTTTTAGGGGCCACCTCCTCTCTGACCATTTACACTCCTGGTTGAGGGTTATTCCTGGAGATATTATTTCTTGTTCATATCTGAGTTGCATGTACATGCAGAATGACTGCTGCTTCTGTAGTGTGGGAGGAGTCCTGCAGTGAACACATGTGAAGCGCATGCATGGCACTGCTGAGGCAAGTGAACTGCATTTTACAGTACGGTAACATCTGGTGCTCCCCCTGCCTGGAACACACTCCACCATCACCACCACTCTTCAGCTGCCTGGCTACTTCCTGTCCATCCTTAAAAATCTGGCTCAAATCAACATTGCCTCCTAGAAACCAAGAGGCTGGGCTGATCCTCATTTGCGCTCCTTGCTCCACTGTCTACTCTGCTCTGTTACCACACAACGATACTTGGCTTTTATTTGCCTACCACCCCCACCCCCAAACCACACATAAGGCTATAAGCCTTTTTGTTGCCTTAGCAACTAGCACATACTAGATGCCCAATAAATACTTACAAGAAGAAAGGAAGGAAAGATGAAGCTTTGAAGATAAAAAATAGAATTAGATGGTCTTTTAGTCTGCTTGGGCTGTTGTAACAAAATATCATAAACTGGGTGGCCTAAACAACATTGTATTTCTCAGTTCTGTAGGCTGGAAAGTCTGAGATCAAGTTGCTAGCAGGTTTGGTGTCTGGTGAGAGCCTTCTTCCTGACTTGCAGATGGCAGTCTTCTTGTGGTGTCCTCACATGGCTGAGAGAGAGAGATCTTTCTCATGTCTCTTCTTAATGAGGACACTAAGTTCATTTATGAGGGCTCCACCCTCACGACCTCTACCCTCCCGACCAAAGGCCCCACCTCCAAATACCATCACATTGGAGAATTAGGGCTTCGATATATGAATTTTAGGAAGACATAAACATCCAGTCTGTAGCAGATAGAAAGTAGAAAAATGGATTTAAAAAATAGGAAAAATAATGGGAAGCAAAGTACAAATTCCAAAAACATGTGGCAAGAAAAACAAGTAAAACGTCATTCTGAGTTATGGTCTATGTAATAATGGAGACTTGCAGTGAGCAATAAATCAGAGTTAACAGTAAATTAAAACTGACACTTGAACAAAATAGGTTTGAATGGCACGGGTCCACTTATACATGGCTTTTTTTTTTTTCTTCAAATAAATACTGCAAATGAATTTTCCTTATGATTTTAATAGCATTTCTCTAGCTTACTTCATTGTAGTATGGTAAGTATATAATACATATAACATACAAAATACATTAACTCTTATCTGTAAGGCTTTTTGGGAGTCAGAAGTTACACACAGATTTTTGACTGGGCAGGGGGGTCGGTGTCCTTAACCCCCTAATTGTTGCTCAAGGTCCAACTGTAGTTCTAAACACTTATTCAAAGACAAGATACCAGGAGAGCCAAGAAGCAGAGCCAGCCTGTGATTTTCCTGGGGACCTCTGGTTGAGGTTTAAAGTCCAGCTAGCTCAGCTCATAGCTGCTGAAGACGTATTAATTTGTCTTATAGTGCACTCATGTATACAAGGCACCGTGCTCTCTCCACTACAGGAACCTACAATCTACTCAGACAAGAGACACATATTGACTCCTATAGACTGGGTGAACTAATACACCCAACAATTTCCACACTAAATTTAGACTCAAATAAAAACTTCCTGCAGTCATGATACAATATTGCGCAGTGAACACCCAGGAACTGTATGTTGCTCCTATTTCTGGTTAAAGCCCTGTCCTGCTCTAGGCTAGCGAGACCTGAGAGGTGACATATAAAGAGTTATCTGTAGCTAGAAATCAGGCACCTTAGTCACCCATGGCCTGGGGCAGTGATACAGTCATCATTCAATGAGAATGCAGGGCTCCAGAGCTTTGGTTTGAAGTAAAGGTTTTACCTCACCCCAAACTTCAAACCAAGCTCTATCTTTGAGCCTTATTAATGCAATAAACTTGTCGTCAGGAATCAAATCACTATGCTAGGCACAAATGTGTCTTGCTGAATTGACTGAAGAGCCTTGCAAGGATGGGTGAACAGGTTCAGAGATGTTAGGTAACTTCCCATGGCTCTCATTAAGTCCTGACATGGGCACGCTAGCCTAACTTCTATATCCTTCCCCCGACCCCGACTACTCACTTAACCTGCATTGTTCTTTCATGCAACAAAACTGATTAACTCATATGGGCCAGGTACTATGTTAGGCATGAGCAATAGCTAGTACCACAGGGAAGATCACAGTCACGGTCCTTGTCCCGAGAGCTGAATATTTCTGAGGATCATAAGCAGGTAATTCGAGGTGTATGAAATGCTAAATAGGGGGAAATGTGGGGTGTTGGCCTGGGCAAGCAGTTCAGGTTGATCTCTTTGAAGAAATGAAGACTCATTAGGAATTAGCAAAGGAAAGTTGGAGCTATCGGGAAGAAAAAGTGAGTCAGGCAGATGCAATAATATATGCAGAGACAGAGAGAAGGTACTTTCAAGGATCTGGCCTGAAAGGTCAGTGGGGGCCAAATTGCCAAGAGCTTTGCATACATTTGGGACCTAATCCTAAAGCAACCAGAAGCCCCAATTTCTAATTTACAAAATTCCTTCCCCACAGCAAGGGCAAGAAATCACTGAATTCTAGATCATTACATGTTAAAACCTACTGAAAGACTATCAGGATACCTGGGTCAAATTAAATTTCCCCAGTTTGCAGTAGCAGGTGTTAAAACATTATGGGGTTGGACCCCCACACAGAATCAGAACACCCCTGTTAAATTCCGTGAGTCAGGAAAGAGTGGAAACCCTGCTTTCAAAACCCTTATACCAGGTACTAGATTTATTGGAGTGATTACTTTGTAAATTTTATAAATGTCTAATCACTATGCTGTACAGCTGAAACTAATATAATATTGTATGTCAACTGTAATTGAAAAAAATTAAAAATTTCTTATACAGGGTAGGCGGTGTTCTAGAAAGAGTATAAGAAAAGCCTCTACAGTCAAGTCTAGTAAATAAAGTGGCTACCTAGTAAAATGGGCAAGACAGCCTGTGGAGCCTGTTAAGACAACAGAAAAGAATGGAGACATATGGAAAACACAAATCACTGATAGTAAAATAATTTTATTTAGTTTTTTTAAAAAAAGGTTGCATTTCACATATAAATTTAGACTCAAGATTACAGTGTATATTTGCCAAAAGGAACATCCCTGAAGAAGGGATAGACTTAGAGCTCTAGTGAGCACAGGGAAGAACACTCCATGGGGAGGAAGTTCAAGTGGAAGTGCTTTCTTTAAAACTTCACAATGTGATTTCCCTGTTCCTCAATTCTGCCACCAGGGCCTGTGGCTCATAAGACAACCCACAGCCATCACTTTGGGGCAGCAATGCATGGGAACAGGAAACACAAAGGTCAATGATCCAGATTTCCCATAACAATCATTATTTATCTGCAGCAACAATTATGACAGATGAAGAATTAATTTTTATAGTTCAAAAGTTCTTTTAAGGAGGCCTAGAGAACACAAAATTAAGTCATAAAGAGAATGTATACAAATAAATGAGCAGAAATGAAAAAATGATTCTCTCATATTACAAATGCCTCTATAGGATAAGGCCCAGGGAGAAGACCCGCTCAAATCTGGGATTCCTTTCCCATATAAAGTGTTTGGCACAACCTACAAGCTGTCATGAGATTGACAGGACTGACGGTCAGCTGAAAGGTTGTTGGAAGTGGTCCCATGACTTTTCTGTCTGGCTTAAACATTGTCTACACAAAAGGTATCTTAACAAGCTGCAAACAACTCAGAACTAACTATGGGCACACTATTTCAGGAAAGTTTATCTTAAGGTAAAAAAGTCCAGACGAAAAAGGCTGCCCATAGCTACAGGCTAACTCACCTTCCTCCCAAGGAAGATTAAATCCACTGGCTGCCCTGGAATTCTGATTTCCTAGGGAAGGTGAAAGTTGAAGAACTTTGATTTCAGCATCTCAGGGCCAGGAGGGGAGACAAAGATGACCAAGGATGCTTTCTAAGTTACTCTTTGTTCCACACCATGTGGCCTCCTGATGAACAATACTGAGAAGGAGAAATGGTGCACTAGTAACCATGGCAGCCTAGAATTTGGCCTTGAGGCAGAGGTACTGGGGCAAATAAATGTACCCCAAATCCAGTTTTAAAAATAAAAACTTCCTGCAGTCATGATACAATACTATGCAGTGAACACTCAGGAACTGTATGTTGTTCCTATTTCCGGTTAAAGCCCTGTCCTGCTCTAGGCTAGCCAGACCTGAGAGGTGACATATAAGGAGTTATCTGTAGCTAGAAATCAGGCACCTTAGTCACCCATGGCCTGGGGCAGTGACACAGTCATCAGTCAACGAGAATGCAGGGCTCCAGAGCTTTGGTTTGAAGTAAAGGTTTCACCTCACCCCAAACTTCAAACCAAGCTCTATCTTTGAGCCTTATTAATGCAATAAACTTGTTATTAGGAATCTCTAGGAAGAATCTCTGGTTGAGTGGCAAAGTGCATGCCCCAGCAGGCCACTAGCTTGATTGTAGAAAAACAAAAAGGTGCAGATCATATCAAGTAAATGGTCACTCAAGTGGAAGATCATTTCCTGGGGAAGTTCAGTGGACCAGATGTTAATCACATGGATGAATGCTGGGACTGGACCCTAAAGAGAGCCTGAGTCCCAGGTGTAATGAGTCTTTGTCACACTTACCACATCCTGGCTGTCTTCTCTCTGGCCTCCTATTCTTGAACGGCTGAGCACACATTTCCCCGGGGAATCAATGTAAACATTATTCAATTGATCTCAGCTTAGAAAAACACAGCTTGGTATGTATTAGTGTTTTAACATTCCAGTGTGGGCAGTATCTTAGCATCAGACTTTCCCTCATTCATGAGTACCAGTTTAGAAAGGAACATACACAGCATATTTGATAAAACTGTGACTGAAAAGACCACTTGGGTGCCAGACAGCTGGCTCTATCCTGGAATCAGGTGATAAGCCAGGGCTACCACACGAGAGGCAGAATAGACAGCATGAGAGTTGTAAAACCACTGTTCCCGCTTAACCCACTGAGCCACATCTTCACATGGGAGAACATTTCCACCTCTTGCATCAACCTATGCTCTCTTTCTTTTGGATGGGGCTCTCTCCAGAGGCTTCAAGAGCCTCCTTAGAGAGGAAAGGAGAGCTTTTTATTCCAGTCCTAACATCTGAGTATTTCAAAGCACAGGAGGAGTCCACGAACATGCTAGGGATGTTGCTGCCAAAGTAGATCTTACTGTTAGATGCAATGGCCTGGTATCTTCTGAGCTCCAGGTACTCTGGGGTCAATTTGTGCTGTGTGGGGGCAAAGAACAACAAAAACATCAGGACACTTTGGTGCAACACTCACCTCTCTCTTTCCTTGCACACATTTTCCCTATTCTTCTTCTAGGTATCATTACTCAACTCTGAATTGCTTTTCTCACTTTGAAGTGTGGTTATCACATTAACAGCTATATTCCAGACTTGAAGTTCTTTCAGCAAGCTCCTATCTTACTGTAGAAGCTGTTCATTTTTTTAATTTAAAAGAAAAAAACAAAAAAGGAATGGGGAGGGGGTTTTGGGAGAACAATGATAATAACTCATAAAGTAATGATAATAACTAACATTTCTACAGTGACTTGGGGCCAATAAAGTGCTTTCATAAATACCTTTTCATTTTATCTAGCTGAATTCAACCTGGAATCAGCCTGGAATTTCTGCTGGCTCTCTTGAGAGGTAATAGGGCAATAGATGAGACTGGCTGAGCATCAAAGGAAGGGCCTGGGCTCATAACCTTATGCTCAACCATCTGTGATTCTGCTCTTCCTGATCACATTCCAGAAAAGGAAAAGATCTCAAGAAATCTCCTGGTCTAGCCTCTTGCGTCTACTCAGAACCTGGATGATTAAACTGTTTGTGGTGGACAGACGTTTGTCAATCACCAGATCTCTCTCCCTGTCATAGCGTTTTGCTTTGTTTAAATCATGGTACTTGTGTCCAACCAAAATCTCTCTTGGTTTGATTAAAACTCATTCATTTCCAATATTCCCTAAAATTACTCCTCCAAAAACCCTTCAGAACCTTCCCTAGTGATCCACTCCTCATCTCAAGTCCCTAGGCAGAAGCCATCTTGTCCTTCACAGCCCTATGACACCTTCCACCCCGTGGATTTACACCCTCTCCAGGTGACTCGGATCCTCTGCTGAAACACTGTCATCAAATCTGGTCAGTGCATAACGAAATTACTTCCTAAGGCCTTATTAATATAGGTAAGTATCTGAATAGCATTTTTCAAAGTGGCATGCAACTACTACCTCTTTCAGTATAAGGCTAACCTCAATGACAAGGTCTTGTGATACTTGTGCCTGGCCTGCCTCTCTTGTGACAGATTTGCATTTCTAGTTTTGTAAACTCAAGTTTCTCATCTTGACACAACTTTATTCTTTTTGTTTTGTTTGTTTCTTCCAAACTTCATTCTATTTCTACAGAGCTGTATCCTTCAATGTTAAGTTTATTTCTGAATTTATACTGGATTTCAGAGTACTGACAACTTTCATTCTGTCAACCTATCATGTCTTATCATTTCCTTTGAACACATATGATGTTCCTTTCTAAATCAAAAGAGTTGAAGTCCTGTCTATACCTTAAATCTCAATTCTAATCCTTCAAATGTATCATACACCACAGTAATCTCCTTCTCTGTTCCAATCTACTCTACAATAACCTTATAAACCTTGGTCATACCCTTCCCTTCTTAAAATGCCATAGGAGTTCTAGCTGCCTCTTAATTAAATAATTCCTGCTAACTAGGCCTGTACTCTCTAGATGTAATCTTACCCCAGTCTCTACACAAAAATTGGTCACCTATACAAAAATCAGCCAAACTCCTTTCTCAAGTTATTACATATGAAATTCGCCATGACTAGATATTTTTTAAATCCAGTAAACAATCAGTACTCAATTGAAGGCATTCAGAAATGTGTATGTATGTAGGGAAGGGTGTTGACTGTTAAAATCACTGGTAAGCACAACTGAAATTTTAGTAGGCAAGGACCAGGGATGCAAAATATCCCATAATGCATGAGGTAGTCTTCAACAGTGAAAAAGTACCCACTCCAAAATGCCAAGAATGTCTCTGATGAGAAACACTGCTTTCAACAAGTTTAGCATCTACCCAAAAAAGCTACCTTATCTAACAAGTGATTCTAAGTGAACTTTACTCTTCTGTCATTTGTCATTTCATACGACCCTCAACATTCCTGATTATTAAGCTTTTATAAAGCAGTACAAATGAATGGCTATATGGCATTTGTGTTTATATATCTGCTTGCCTTTGTCACAGTTCCCCACTTTTGGAAGGCAATATACAAAATTCCCTATCCAATGAGTGTGAAATATGTTTTGCTAAGTGATTGGCTGATTCTAGACAGGGTGATGGTAACAACCTTCCTTGACACTGGACAAAAATTGCCTCCACCATTTTAGAGCCCCCAACAAGGGAAAACAACCCCCAAACTATATTACTAGGAGAATGACATGGAGAGCCAGTCACCTTATTTGAGGTGGCGTACTTATGTGCAGCATAATACTCAGCATCTGCTTTTGCCTTCTCTCGGGCCAGGAATGCAGCATCTAGCAAACAAAACAGTCAAGGGTATAAAACAAAGGAAAGTTGCAAACCATTTCCTTCGCTGGGTACGAGTTCCGACTACCTTCCACCACTGCCTGATATTTTTGGATCACTTACTTTAGTTTGAAGGCATATAACAACACCAGCAGTTTTCAAATCCCAGTCCCCAGATAGCATGTTCTCAAAGGGGAACACCTCTGTCGAATAACTCTCAGCTCATCTGACCCCACCTCATTTTCCATCTATAAAGTTGCTCCTTCTTTCCTCCACCCCCATCACTCAAAGCCTCACACCCTGGCTCTTGGCTACAAGTGAAATTACTAAGTCCAGACATGAAAGATCTGCTCTATTTATTGCATTATCTCCATCCCTTCGGAATTCAATCCAGGATCAGTTAATGTACAATGATAGGAAGCAGCAGTATATACACAAAAGAAATGGAATGTTTGGTCTTCAAGAATGTGAGCTAAGTAAGAATGACAATTATCCCATATGTGAAATCAGGGGTTTGAGAGCCTCTATAAAAATTGGGCCTTCTTTTTCCCCCAGCAATTTTGCTTTGTTTTGTTTGACAGGTAGAAAAGAAACAAGTTGTGGTGGGCTTCTTCATCTGGTACATTGTTTACAACTGATTATGGGTAGTTATACTGCCTGAGAACAAAGTGGAAGCTAATAAGCCCCAATTTAAGGACAGAAAGGTTGAGTTACCCATAGTCACAAACCAAATCAAGAGCTAGATGTGTAATGGCAATTTAAAAAGTTCTATTTATACTCCAGACCAGTGGTTCCCAGTTTTTGTCCACTTATGTACACCTTTTAAACCCATTTCTATAAATTGTGCCCCTGTTTTTAAAACAGCTGTTTTTAAATACTGACACTTTGTTCAGTGCCTATTTTAAAGTAAAATTGTGGAAATGAGGTAATAGGTTAGGAAAGAAAAATTACTACATGAAACGTACAAACCACAGATTTAATTTTACAATATTCATAACAATTAAATACTGATAATGATGATCAAGTATTTAAACATTAAATAAAAAAACTATTTGAAATGAAATATGATTAAAGACAACACACTCAGTCAATAACTAAACCAATCAAATAGTCTGGCTACAGGTGTTATTTGTATGTTTGGAGAAATTCTAGAAATGTTGCCAAGTGGATTGTTCTGAAACTGTGCATAATGACTGGTAGAAGAGCAATTTGGGGGAAGGGTTCACAGTCATGCCCTCACCGATCATCATTTGCTATTGTGATCTAATTTTGAAGTGTCTCTCTATTAATCGTGATTCAAACTTAACATTATTGTTCCATAACTAATGTTCTGCATTTTTTTCTTTACTTGTTTTTTCGCTGTTACTGATTACTTTTTGTATACCTCTGAATGGCCCAGCACATACCCCTAGGGGTACATGTACCACCACTTGGGAACCAAAGTTCTAGACTCTCAGGCCAGCCACTTCCTCCAGACAAGATTATTCTGCCTATAGCTTTCCCACCCACCACATCAAGAGCCTGATCCCTGATGCAGAGAGGCCGATCAGGACAGTCAGAGTCTCTTTATTCCCCGATGTACCTTCAATTTCAGAAATGCGTTTTTCAGTTTCTTTTTCCATCACCTTCTGCTGAAACCGAATTTTTGCCACTTGTGCAATCTTCTCTGCTTCTATAATTACACAAAAAAGAAGACAAATTCCCAAACGTTTTCCTAGTTCTTGTGGGTACTTAGAATGTGTAGTATACAGTATAACATTTAATTACATAATGTGTTATGGGCTAATTGTTTCATTAAGTTTTATCTGTCCAGACTGTAAACAACTCAATGGAAAAAAGGGAGTTTATTTCCTACTTCACAGTTCTGTTTGGACAGTGTTAATTTTGTGGGAAGTGGTGAGTACAAAAAGTAATAGTTCCAGTCCTTCATGGGATTAAATAGCAATGGTCCACAAGCTACTGGGGATAAAAAAGATACCTCCTGAAAGTACTCAGAATAAAATCAGAGCAACATAAATGTATGGCAAGACAGGACAATTACATAATGTGGCAGGAGAAAGAAAGAATAGGGAGGGGGTTCCCTGGTGGTGTAGCAGCTAGGCTTTGGCGTTCTCAATGTCATGGCCTGGGTTCGATTCTCAGCCAGGGAATAACAAAAAAAAAGAAAGAAAGAAAGAAAGAAAGACTAGGGAAGACAAGTTAAATTAAAGAAGACCTTCTGGAAGAAATCTTAAAGAAAATAATGGACATGTCCTAGGAGGACATGACAGAAGGTGCTGTAAATAAAGACACGAAGGTATGAATGAGCAAGTCATAAGGAAAAGGTGATACACGGCCAACTGACAAGAGAAGACAGTAAAAAATAAGAATAGAAAGAGGACTAGAAGACCCCTGTCTTCAGTAACAGGCTAAGGAATTTAGCTTTACTATACTCAGGATCAACTGTTAAGTTACTACCAGGGAAATGACACAATGAAAATATTATCAAAAAAGGAGCACTCTGACTGCTGTGAGAGATAAAAGAGGAACCAGGATAACTCATCTAAGAATGTGAAAACAAGTGTTGGGAACGAACAAGTTAGCTTCAGTGAACAATTATAGGCAAGGAAAATGAGAAACACACTTAGTAAACCTCTGGTCTAACCAAAGGGTGCAGGACCAGGGAAGAAAGACTCTAATTACACTTCATTTCAATCAGTGCAATTCTTGAAGAACATTCTCAATTCTCCTTTTCAGTGAATATTTTAACACAACTCTGGCCCCGGGATGGGGAGTAATTCATAATGGAAAGAAAATATCCCCGTGATTTCTTCTTTCCAGAAGATAGTATTCTTTATCAACTACTCCAGGGTATACTTTCCTATTTCCCCAACAGTAGAAAATCAATCGATACCATATCATCCTAAAAACAGACTACTATTACTATGTTCAACTGGGCTAGAAATTTCACTGTAAGCATAACTCAAGATAAAACCTAAATAAAAGATGAGGAATCTGGAGTCTGCAGTTAGAACTCACAGAATGATGTCTCAAACACAGGGGGACTGGTTCTACAACCCCATTTAACACTGCACTCTGATATGTGGGCATAAACTCATAAAGAGTATGACCAAACTTCTAGCTTTATAAAAATGGTAGAGTAGGCTAATGAGAAAACTCTTCAGCTAACACCACCTTAAAGTGCTAGATAAAATATAACAAGTTTGTTTTTTTAATGCCCGGATGAGATTCTAAGAAAGAGTGGGAGATCCTCATGAGACATAAGCAAAGGGAGAGCAGAGAGCTTATATGGTGGCAGCCCTGGGGGTGGTTATTAAACAAGTGAGGGATAAAGACTTGGGTTACTGTCTTGGGAGAGCCAATAGATGAGGCCTTGAAATATTAGAACTGAGAGTCCTATATAAACCCAAGATAGCTAAAGGGCTACAACTCCAGTGATACTAAAAAGCCCTACCCACCAGCCCAGTGAGAAGCTTTTCTCTACCTAGACACATCATAGTGAAACTGGAGAACACCCAAAAACAGTGAGAAAAATCTTAAAAGAGAAGAAGAGGCCAAACAAAAACAAAATAATATAGTCAAAGTAGCAAAGAATAGTAAGTTTAGTTGTGCTTAGAACTATAGGCTAAATTATCATTCAACAATGAAACAAAAGCATTTCAGATCAAGGAAGACTGAATAAGTTTTCCACTTCTTAGCCTTCACTAAAACAAACAAACAAAAACACAAAACAAAAATACCTAGTAGAAAAAAGAATGAACCGCCAGAAGCAATGAGAGGAAAAAATTACATTAACACATGTAAATCACAATAGATTTACTGTACAAATCAATGATAATAATAGGGGAATTAAAACAACACAAACTCAAATACTAGGCAACAATAATATGAAAAACTGAGGAAGCATGATAAGAATTAAAGCATTTTATTGTATTCAAGAAGAGGATGGAAAGAATGATTAACTTGAGACTGTCAAGTTTTAACATTTTATAGGCAATGACTATACATTCTAGAAATTGAATGTAATAGTTCCATTCAAGTAAAAGAAAGAAAAGAATAAAGAAAATTCAATCAATTTAATACCAATCAGGAAAGAGGGCAAAAAGAAGCAGAGAAAAAAAAATGCATGGTAACAGCACAAAATTAAATGATATAAACAAATCCAAATACAGCAGTAACCACAATAAATATAAAAAGACTAAACTCACCAGTTAAAAGACAGATTTCTCACATTGGGTAAGATAACAAAATCCAGCTATATGCTGTTTACAAGAGACACACCTAAAACATAATCACATAGAAAAGTTGAAAGTAAAAGGATGCGAAAAGATACATCAAGAAAATAACTAACCAAGTGAAGTCTGGCACAGCTATATTATCATCAGACAAACTAGACCTTACGCCAAAGGGCATGTTTGGGAGAAAGAGGGTTATTATATAACATGCACAATTCTCCAGGAAGATGTAAAAATTCTGAATCTCAATGCTCTTAATGATATAGCTCCAAAATACATACAGAATAAAATTGTAAGTCAACAAATCCATGGTCATAGTGTGAGATTTTAACACAACTCTCTCAGTAACTGATAGCTCAAGAAGGCAAAAATTAGAAGAATACAGAAGATGTAAACAATACTATTCATAAGCCTGCCCTAATGGATATATACAGAAACCTGCATCCAACATACAATGAATATACATTCAAATTTTTAAGCACACATAGAACATTTACCCAAAAAGGACCACGTATTGATAGGCCACATGGTCCTATTTCAAATTTCAACAAATATGTAAGAATCCATATAACAGATCATATTTTCTGACTATAATGCTATAACACTGGAAATCAACAAAAAGGTAGCCCCTGAAAAATCATTTAATCAGAAACTGAAAATATATTTTTAATAATTCATGAGTCAAAGAAGAAATCCTAATGGAAATGTTTTTTAAAATTAAAACTGAACACCAATAATAAACTACATTTCAAAACTTGAGATACACCTAAAACAGAACTTAGAAGGAAATTTATAATCTTACATATTTCCATTAGATTAAATAAATAAAAGATTGAAAACTAAAGAATTAAGTAACTCAAGAAGTTAGAAAGAAACCAGTAAGTAAATTCAAAAAAAGGTAGAAGGAAAGAAATAATAAAAATAAGCGTAAATAAGCTAACTGAAAAGAAAGTACAAGAGAATCAACCAAATTAAAATTCAGTTCTCTGAAAAGGTCAATAAAATAAGACACACCCTCAGTAAAATGAATTCAGCAAAAGAAAAGGCACAAATAAACAATATTAGGAATAAAATGAGAGCATATAGATTTGGGAGAGGGTTTTAAAAAGAAAAATAATTCTACAAACAAATTTATGCCTCCAAATTTGAAATATCACATAAAATGAACACTTTTCTAGAAGAACTAGCAGAACTGACTTAAAAATAAATAAATAACTGGATAAACTTATACCCAATACAGATATTAATCAGAACATCACGTGTCACCACAAAAACAAACAAGCATACAAAAAATAAAAAAAGAAAGCACAAACCCCACTAGACCAATATGGTTACAAGTGAGTTCTACCAAACCTACAGAGGAGACAATACAACTTTCCTACAAAATGTTCCAAAACACAGAAAAAGAAAGGTTCTCCAACTCATTTTGAGGCTAGTGTAACAATGATACAAAAAAAAACAAAGAAAAAACAAAACAGGGGGTTCCCTAGTGGTGTAGTGGCTAGGCTTCAGTACTCTCATCACTGCAGCGATCCCTGCTCAGGGAACCAACCAAAAAACAAAACAAAAACAAAAACAAAAACAAAACAAAACCTGACATGAGAGTACAAGGAAAAATAATTATAAACCAATCTCATTTATGAAAATAAACATAAAAATTTTAAAGAAATCATCAGCAAATTATACAGAGATTATGTAATGGAGTGAATTTACATTATGACCATCCCATTTTGTCAGGTAGACAAAATGATTCAGTAACAGAAAATCTACTGTAATTTAACACATTAGAAGATTTAAAAAGAAAAATTATATGGTCATTCCGAAAGATATAGAAAAAATTTCTAAAAGTTTTAACAGGCATTCATGATAAAAACTTTTGGCAATCTATACTACAAAGCGTCAATAATCAAAACAGCTTACTATTGGCAGAAAAACAACACAAAGACCCATGGAACAGAATCAAAAACTCAGAAATAAACCCACAAATATACGGAGAAATAATTTTTGACAAAGGAGCAAAAAATACACAATGGGGAAAAGAAAGCCTCTTCAGTAAATGATGCTGGGAAAATTGGAAAACCACATGCAAAAGAATGAATCTGAACTGCAAACTTTCACCACATATCAAAGATTAAAGACCTCTACATACGGCTCCTCAAAATAAAACTGTATAGAAGAAAAACATCAGCACTAAACTTATAGACCTTGGGTTTAGGGAGGACTTTATAAACCTGACCTCAAAGGCAAGGGAAGTAAAAGCAAAAATAATTGAATGAGACTATATCAAACTAAAAAATTTCTGCACAGCAAAAGAAACCATCAACAAAGCAAAGACTCAACAAACTAAATGGGAGAATATTTGCAAACAACATCCCTGATAAGTGGCTAATATCTAAAATATATGAAGAACTTGTAAAACTCAACATCAAAAAATCCAATTAAAAAACAGGTAGAGGACCTGGACACTTCACCTATGAAGACATACAAATGGCCAACAGATATATGAAAAAACGCTCAGCCTCATTAGCTGTAAGGGAAATGCAAATCAAAACCATGATGAGATACCACCTCACACCTGTTAGCATGGCTATTATCAACAAGACATGGAATAACAAGTGCTGGAGAGACTCTGGAGAAAAAAGAAACCTCATGCAGTGCTGGTGGGAGTGCAAACTGGTACAACCACTATGGAGGACAGTGTGGAGTTCCTCAGAAAATTGTCAATGGAGTTGCCATATGACCTGGCAATCCCCCTTCTTGGTATCTACCCCCTAAATTTGAAAACCTTGGTCTGCAAAGACACATGTACCCCAACGTTCATCGCAGCACTGTTCACAGTAGCCAAGTCATGGAAACAACCAAAGTGCCCTTTGACAGATGACTGGATAAAGAGGCTGTGGTACATATACATATGAAATATTACTCAGCTATAAGAAAAGATGAAATACTGCCATTTGCAACAACATGGATACACGTTGAGATCATTGTGCTAAGCAAAATAAGCCAGACAGAAAAAAACCAAGAACCATATGACTTGGCTCATATGTGGAATATAAAACTGAAAGCAACAAAGAAGTAAGAACTCAAGGACACAGTAGTTTAGTGGTTACCTGGGGGTAAGTGTGGGTGGGAAAGGAGGGAGGGGAAGTAAAATACATGGTGATGAAAAGAGAACTGACTATGGGTAGTGAACACATAATGCAACATATAGATGAGGTACTGTAGAATTGTACACTTGGAACCTATGTAATTTTTACTAACCAATGTCAGCCAAATAAATTTAATAATAAATAAATAAATAAATAAATAAATAAATAAATACTCTTGGCAAG
This sequence comes from Lyroderma lyra, assembly GCA_004026885.1. Classification (NCBI taxonomy): domain Eukaryota; kingdom Metazoa; phylum Chordata; class Mammalia; order Chiroptera; family Megadermatidae; genus Lyroderma; species Lyroderma lyra. Next base: position 26,790 of record PVJL010000680.1, read on the forward strand.
CAACAGGCAGAAGGAAACTTTACTAACCTGATAAAAGTTAACAACAGCCAACATCACTGGGACTATTTAAAGTTAGGAATAAGACAAGAATGCCTATTACCACATTTCTTTTCAACAAGACATAACCTAAAACAGTACGATAGAACTTAAAAGATGTGGGACTACCAAGAAAAAACCAGAACTGTCCTGATCTGAAGACAATATGATTGCTAACACAGGAAATCCAAGAGACTATTAGAAATGGCAGCATTCTGAAAAAGACTGTTAAACAAATAAACAAAACAAAACAAAAACAGCATACCTATACAAAAGCAAAAACCAGTTAGAAAAAATACCCGAGCCTATTTATAATAGTAAAAAACCTGAGAAATATACAGGAATAAATCTCTAACGAAGATGTACAATAACTTTAAGAAGAAAATTTTTGACACTTTTTTGAAAGGCATTTCTCATAAATGAAGAAATATAACAAATTTATAAGACTCAATCATAAATACTGTAATTTTCTCCAAAGTGAAGTATACAGGTAATGCAATTCCAATCAAAGCCCTACAGTATTTTACAGAACTTGAGGAGCTGGTTCTATAATTTATATGGAGGAATAAAGGGCCTAGGATAGTCCAAGACAATTTTAGGAATAGTTAAGGAGAAACTTACTCTCCCAGATAGCAAGACTTAATATAAAAACTACAGTAATTAAAACAATATTAGAGTAGGCTAGCCCAAGAAATTCAAACCAAATAGAGACTCTAGCAACAGAACAAATCACATATAGGATCTTGTTATATGACAGATGTGGCATTAGAAGTAAGTAGAGGAAATAATGAACTATTCAAAAAATAGTCTAGAAAATTGGCATGCTGTTTGGAAAAAATGAAACTGTACTCCTATGTCACACTAAACACTAAAATAAATTCCCAATAAATTAAAGACCTAAATATGAAAAGCAAAAGCTTTAAAACTTTTAGAATAAAAATATTGCTTTGGGGCTAAGAAAGAATCCTTAAACAAGACAGAAAAAGCATACACCAGAAAGGAAAAAATTGATGAATATGATTACATGAAAATTAAATATATATGTATGTCAAAACATCATAAAGTTCAAAGACAAGCCACAAACTGAGAAAAGATATTTGCAATGCATAAACCTGGGAATTAATATCCAGAAGATATAAAGAACTTCTACAAATTAGTTTTAAAAGTAATCAAATAATGGACCCATGATATTAAAAAGCAATTCACATAACTACCAAAGGGGGAGGGGGGAGGAAAGAAAGAGACAGAGAAACCTAAATGACCAATAAACAATATTCAACATTACTAGTAATTAGAGAAATTTAATTGAAATTATGTCCACCATCAAACTGGCATAAGTTTTAAAAACTGTAAGGGTTTAGGAGGATGTGCAGAAATGGGAATTCAATATGGCAGCACAAAAATTGGAGCTCAAACACTGTTGGAGAGAAGATAGAATGGAAGAATCACTTTGAAGAGGATTTGGCAATATGTTATAAATTTGAAGACATTTATACCCTAAGACCCAGCAATTCTACTTTAAGATATGTATTCTAGAGGTATCTATGGGAAAGCACATTTTTTGTGGGGGGGTGGGTATCTCAATCTGTTGGGAACCAATATTTAATAAATTATAAAAATAAAAAAAAAATTACTAGGAAAAATATTAAAATCAAAAGCACAACTTCCAGTTTTTTTTTTTTATTATTAGATTCAACAGACATAAAATTACTGTGTTAAAAGGCTGTGAGAAGCTCTGAACACCTATTCCCAATTTCTGTACTCATCTCATTGGGGACCGGAAACGAAAAGCTGGTGACAGGGCACTGCACACCATCTGTGGAACAGCACAGCTCTAGGAAACCTCCTGCATGTGTGCACAGAGACCTATTGATAGGTAAGGGCATACTGCAGCACTCTTTGTAATAAGGAAAAACAAGAAAAACTTCAATCAGAATAAACTGAGGTTCATTCATAAAATGAAATACATGGTAGTTAAAAATGAACTAGAACTAGATATTCACATATTGTATAAATAAAATTCAAACAATGTTGGTTTTAAAAGGCAAGTTATGAAATAAGGTAGAGTTTGATATCATTTTTGTAGCTTAAAAAAATTCTGTGAATTGTTTATTGTTACATACCTATAGTGAAAGTATAAAAATATGGGCAGAAAAGATATAAATTAACTTCAGAATAGAAGCCAATCTGAGAAGACAAATCAAGAAATAAAACCAGGGAAGGGTACACAAGAGGCTTCCAACAAATACATAAATTTTTTCTTAAAAGAAAATATGATCTAAATGAATTATGGCAAAATGTTAAACCCTCATTATACTGTTTTCTGTACATTCCTATATATTTGAAACATTTAATAAAAAACATCTTAATCTTTCAGCATCCCAAGGAACAGACAACTGGGAGCCTAGGGTGGCTGTCTGACGTATAGCATCTTACCTCGAGTGCTAGGGAAGCACTGTGATTTAGAACCAGCTATACTTTCAGAGATGGCAACCATCTACCCAGATAAAATTAGGTGCATGTCAACAGCAAGGATGCGTTCTGTAATCATGAGCTTTGGCCCAAAACTTCCCCATTCTTAATCTGTATAAACAAAAACCCTACTCTACAGCAGCCAGAGCTGCCACCAAACCCTATCCTCTTTCCCTGTCCTTAAAAAAGACAATGGTGGGAGCCAAGGACTTGGTGGAAAGCCCAAACACTTCATTAAGTATTGGCCTCATCTGCTTTTAAAGGCTTTAGGACATCTGACTATACAAAAGAGTTTCCAGAATTCTCCACTATGTATGATGAAATCTTATCTGAGTCCCATAAATATCTACCCAACATGAGGGTGACAAGGAACAAGACAAACTCCTAACACACATACTTAGAGATACCCATTTCAGAAAGAAAGAAGTACCTATAATAGCCTTTTTCCTCTCTGTCTCAGCTTCTTTCTCCACCACCTTCTGTTTCTGGGTAGCTATAAGAAGCTTTGTCTTCTCAGCCTCCCTGTAGAGCAAAATATTATAAAAATTAGAAATGGTGTACAACCACAGACAGTAATTCTGATTCTACAGTGGGTCAAAGAGCCATCTTCAATAAGAACTTCCTGAACCATTAAGGTAGACAAGAGAGGTGTGACCCTATACTACATATAATGAATCTGAGGTTGAAAAGTAGAAATGATTGGTCCAAAGTCACTCAGAGGTAGGAAAGAAATTTAGTACATCTGAATTTTAAGCTTTTTCCATTGTTTAACTTATCATGGAACAGTGTGTGATCTGGAAGTATCTGGAGAATATAAATGCTTCCTCTGGCCAGTCATACAGCACCTCTGGGTCAATTAGCAAAAGGCACCCACCTCTGGGCAAATACAGTCCCTTAGGTACATGGTTTGGCAAGTAGAATAGAGCTGGATGTCAGCCCCTCCTCAGGAAGACACCCTGTGCAGTGGGCCACTTTGCTGTATAAAAGTTATAATTAGGTGGCAGTTTATTAGGTGGTGAACTCAGGCTCAATGTAACAAAAATTTTTCTAATAATCTGAGCTTTCTAATAATGGAACTGGCTGGCCTATCACTAAGCATGTACAAGTGGTAACTGGGTGACCACATGGCAGAAATGGTATAAAAAATTACTATTAGGTAGGAAGTTAGACTAGATGATCCCAAAGTGACAACTTTAATTCTGGAATTCCAATAGTCTATAAAATTAGTAAAGATCAAGAATTATCTCGAAAGTGGCTCCAATGCTTTCTCCAAAACATTTACCCCAAAGTTGTCCCCCTTTCTCCTGTCAACACTGATAGACAAAAATGACATTCTGGATACTATGAGGCATTTGAGGGCAACACAGTATTAATCTTTCCATCACTAGAAGCCATCATATTTAAAAGCTAAGACCAAACTGAGCTTCAATAAATTTTTTTTTTTTCTATAAATGGATCAGAATCTGATCTATCCAGTCTGGTACTCTGTGCTTTAGTTTTAAAAAAGAGTTACTTTTTGACAATGAAAAATGGGAAAATAAAACTGCATAATAGAAGATAACAGACTTGGGAACAATAAGGACTCATTAGTGTATCATTCCATAAAGAAGCAGTATTATTATTACATCTTAGACCCCTTGTATTATTTACACAACTGTTGTATTCTTTGTTGCATTCTTTCTTGACTTTTGCCAAGTTACTGTTCCAGCATTTCACATTTTTCTTCTTAACAAATCAAGCAAATTTCCTAAAGACTTTTGTTTCTTCTTTTCAGTACCTGACATATGAGAGTAATACTGCCAATCCAACTGTAATAGGTACTCCTCTAAAAGGGATCTTAAAACACTCAGAAACTAACTTCACGTCAAGCAAGTAACTTCTTATACCCAGTCAGCCCTGGACGCACAGAAGAGACTAGTATTACCAGGAGTCAGTCATTTCAGGTAAAACATCCACAGAGGCTAATCATAAAGATCCAGGTCTAAATCTGACACACAACCACAAACCGAACTTTATTCCAAAATAATGTCTATTATAACACAGTAACAAAATGTCAGCACTCTCTTCAACCTTAACAGCTGAGACTCGTTCTTTCCTCTATTAATATTTAATTCAAGGTATTTTTCACAACCAAATTATAGGTCCTTAGGTTTCCAACAACAGTTCTAGAGCAAACTGCATCCTTAACCACTGAAGCTGTTCCTGAAATGTCCATATATAAAGAGAAAACTAGTAAGAGTCTAGTGGGAATTAAGACACCAGAATCGGCAACATTTACTAGAATTAAAAAGTGTGGAAGACAGGCATAGACCACATCCCCAAGTATAATATCTCACACATAAGTTTCCTCTAGACTGGTACATTAACATGTAGACAGCCCTAAACACAGTATTGGGATCCCATGCATATTACTCACATTAACTCAAAATTTCTTCTTATGGCTTCTGGGATTTTGGGTTTTGTAACACGCACAGCCTAAAAAATAAAAGTGAAAAAGCCAGAGTATATTTGAAAAATAAATCTTTAAGCTAAATCTATAGAAGAGCTCCTCAAATGAAACTAATAAAACAACTATGATATAGCTGCCTACTGACACATGTGGGGATACCATGAGAAAATCTACTCTTCCTGGAAAGCCATCAAACCAAGAATCAAAGATAAGTTGCTTGTTTCCTTTAAAAAATGCCTGGCTACAGGCAAAACCAGTCTACCTCCTGAGGAAATAAACTCCTTTGGGGAAAAAGTTCTCTCTTAAAAGACCTGTCACAAAGTTCTTTAGTTGGATACTTTTGTTTCCTTTTGAAACTTGCAAATCAAATAAACAAAAGGTAAAATTTCAAGATTTAAATTGTAGGAAACAGTCAAAAACAAAAATAAAAACAAAACAAAAAAATCGTATCAGTACATGCAATTTAATACAGCTGTCAGTGAAAGAATCTACCACTTCCTAATCTATAATCACTCAGTACTGGTTGTAAATAAACAGCCCAAGACTGAAAGAAAAGGTTTAAAGAAAACAAGTATCAATTAACGGCTTGCTTCATAGAATCTCACTTAGAACAATGTCTACCTTGTTTACTAGTCACTTTGTTTCCCTAATTATGTCAAATTATACTTTGACATAATTACCTAATTTACTTGGAAAGTGTAGTTTTTTGAAAGCTGACTTTTATACATCAAGGACGTGATCTCTCAAAACTTATTTTACTAGTGAAACATCCCTCACTCCCCGACCTACACTGGAAATACACACAAAACACTGCTGATTTGAAGAAAGTTTCTCCTCTGAAAACTGGTTAAACTTTTAAGGAACAAAGCTTTTAAGCACATAGCTTTGTTAAAGGTGTTTGAAAAGAAGGCTTTTAACAATGTTTAAAGCAGCACAGCCTTCCCTCTGTGAAAAAGAACAAATGTGTATTTAATTTTGAGGACTCTCAAAACTAAATACAAGTATCAGAGTGAAACAGAATAAGAAGCTAGGGGCTATAGTGAAGAAACTCATTACATGGTTAAGGTGAGGCATGTGAGACCATAAGGAACAACTCATGGAAATATCCGGCAGACAAAAATTCAGAACAAGAGGTTGTGAGAGATGCCAGATTTCACTATGTGACTATCAGAAATACAGATGACTTCCAACACATTTTAATATGATTCATAGGGAAGCACTGTCATATTGATTTAATTAAGAGATCAGCCATCTTTCTTTTTAGTCTTATAAAAAGAAGCATAAAATAGAAGTGCTTTCTGAAGACTTTTCTATATTGCTGTATGAAGCTGAAACATACCTAAGGTGCTTGGCAATCTTGGGAAATCTCATAATTTTCAAATGTGAAAATATAAACCCTTACTGTAAGAGATACCATGAATAAGTTGTATCATAAGAAAATGAATAAAATGACAACATATACAAAAACAATGGCCAAAGGAGCACATGCGCACGCATGCACATACACACACACACACACACGCACACACACACACACAGAGACACACACACACAGTGGAGCAAGGGAAAAAAAGCTGATGAAATAAGAACATATATTTATTGAAACTGATCTGTCGGTTACAAACATACATTTTAAACCAAAGAAAACCAATCTAACAAAAAAAGTGGGCAAAGGATATGAATAGGTAATTGACAGAGTACAGTAAAAGGCCCAAAAAAGATACTCATAAATAAGGAAATGCAAATCAGAGAGAGAGATAATTTCACGCCTCTCCACTTAGCAAAATTAGTTTTCTAACTGCTTCAAACACTTGGTGAGGTTGTAGAGAAAAGTATTCACAAATACTGCTTGCTGGTAAGAATGGAGATTTGTACATCCACTGAAAGGTAATCTGTACATTGAAGGAGATGTGTCAGAAGTGTTCACTACACTATTGTTTACTAACAGCAAAAAAAGTGGAAACAACAGGAAAATGGTTATGTAATACAAGGCAAGGAATTCTAGGCAGCTGTTAAAAAGAAAAGGCTATATCTCATCTACTCCAGACACAACTGAATGTACAACCAAGAAGATTTTACAAAGTTATTACAGCTCTGGATATTTCAAAAGACCACTTAACTTTGATGGTTTCCCCACCACCCAGGCAACCATCAGAGATAACGGCACACACAGTATTAATGAAGACAGGGCAGACCCTCACCATCTTCCCAGTCTTTTTTATGAGATTACACATGATCACTCATGGTGAATGCACACTCTCAGTAGCAGTGCAACACTCCAAACACATGACACTAAACAAAGTTTTATCTAGCTGCAGTAATGTTCACCATAACAATTAAATGATCTCCTAGAAACTCTGAGCAAGGACACAAGAAGCCATATTACCATTTTTCAAGTAATCCAGATTCAGATTCATGGTTTTCAAACATTATTGGCCACAACCAACCATAGTAAGAAACACATTTTACAGTGACACCCAATATAAACACCTACCCACACACTTACCTAAAACAACTAAAGTTTCATGGAATGTACTTAAAGTTTACTATGTGATCCACATCCTGATTCCTTTTTCTATTCAATTCCACTTTATTTAAAATCTGGTCATGACCCACTAAAACTGATTTGAGAACTCACTAATGGATTTCAATCCAATCTGAAAAAATATTGACCCAAAAAAGCAGGGGTATAACCTCTTACCATTCTATCTCCCAATGCAGCTACCACTACCATTAATTTCATTTACTACACCGTGGCTTTTTTTACTACATCCCACAAACTTGAAATATCTTCCTTACTCCTTTCCCCCATATAAACCTTATTAATTCTTCCAGACCTACCTAAAATTCCAACTTAATCATAATTATTTCCGGGCAGACTCTCTTGAAATGTTCTCTAAACTCTTAAATAATCATCCAATCAACTCATCTGTCAATTAATACTTTGTAACATTATTTTGTCTGAAATTATTATTTAAATTGGATATTTGAAACCCTTTTTCATAACCTTACTAAGGACCAAGATTACTCTTACACTGATTTATAACCATTACTGTATCTTAGTAATGCTTCGCACACAGAAGTACTTATATGGATTTTATTTCCTTGTTTAAGAGCCTCAGCTTATGTGTTCCCTCTTAAGAGTTCAGAAGAAAATGCCACCCATGATAAGCTACAAGAATATTTTATTTTGGCAGAGATCTAAAGTCAAACTGAGAAAGGTGTTCTATAAATCACCAGAACACTTTGCTTGAATAATTGCTGAATAAACAGTCTGATGAAAGGACAATTAAATTCAAAGCTCCTAATTTTCCTAGAAAAAAGGCTTACCTGTATGGTAAGACCTGGGGCCATGACGTTTAAATCTTTCTGTAGAGCTTGCTTCAGGTTTTCATCTATTTGATCTGTTTTTGAAGGCAAAAACAACAGCTCTCATGTCACTCAAAAAACTTTTTATATTTAAATATTAATGTTGAAACAAAAGCAATCATAATTAGCCCTAAAGTTTCCATGGTCCTGCTGTTTCATAGAGCTTAGAATGCTTCATATACAAAGGCCATATAATAGGAAAAACAGAGACATTTATGACTGGATTTTTTTCCAGACAACACACACACACAGAGTCTTCCTTTTGTGTGGGAGAAAGTGTGAGGAATTATTGTACAAAGAAATTAAGAAAGATGACAAGTCTAAATTTACACAACAAATGGAGAATCTAGGTCTGCAATATCTTAATTCAGTGTTACTTAAATGTGTCCTGATTCTTACTAAAAAAACTAAAACAACATACAAATTACTATCTTCAGTTAATCTTCACCCAAAATCCCCAAGTAACTAAATTTCATTTCCACAGACCTCTGCCTATCATTCTAGATTTAAAGATAGAGAAGGTGGCTCATAGGAAGCTTTTTGGAGCACATGAGCATGGACAATGAAGATGTCACTTCACTTGGCCTTGTTAATGCATGAATTTTTGATCCACTTCAATAGTACTTTCACCATTATTAAAAAGACCAGTCATATGACAAATCAGGACAGATCAATTTTCTCATACACCATTCCAGTAGTAGTCAATCATCAACAAGGAATAAACTGTTAGATTTCTAAATCGATTAACCATCCCTATGCCTAACTTTAAGAAATTCACTAAGAATTCCAGGAGGACGAAGTGAGCAGTCAATAATTACAACCCAATCTTTGGTTAGAGCTTTCACTATTACAAATTAAAAGTAACTTGTGCAGAAAAGAGTTAACACAGCAGACCTGAAGCTGCAATCCTTAGAAAGGCCTGTTTGTAGGAAAGCTCTTGGCTATCATGTGAGGATTTGGATTGAGAGGGGATTCCCACTATCCCCAGAACTGATAAGAATGACTCACTGTGCCTAAACTGTTTATACACACTGTGGTTTATTCTGAACACCTGCTTTCCTTCTAGAAGTTGGGAACTTTGGTATGCGCTAGACAGAGGGTGTCTATGTGACCAGCCTTCAATAAAAATCCTGGGCTCTAATGAGCTCCCCTTGTAGACAACATTTCACATGTGTTGTCACTATCAGTGCCGGAGTAATTAAGTGTATCCTGCGTAACTCCACTGGGAGAACACTCTTGGAAGCTTGTGCTTGGTTTCCTTCAGACTTCACCCATTGCCTTTTCTTTTTGCTGATTTTGTTTTGCATCCTTTTCTGTAATGTATCTTGCTGTGAGTACAACTATATACTGAGTCCTGTCAGTCCTCCTAGCAAAAGCATGGAAACGGCTCTTAGGAAACCAAAAGACACAAATTTCTAAATTTCCCCAAATTATCTATGAAAATAGCAACAAAGCTAATTTTTAGCAAGTTATCACAGGAAAAAAACCAAAATATAATCTATATAAGTAATGATTCTTTTCCAAACTCTACCAAATTATATATTATGCATTTCAGAAAATGGTTATCATTCGTAAAATATCTTGTCTGAGTAACAATTAATTTAATCACAAGAAATGGTAAACTTAGGGAATATTAAAGACAAATTGCTCTATTAGAAATTCAGAAGTGCTCAAATAGCAATAATGTTTACTAGTATTATTATAGTGTGCATAAATGAGATGAACAAGATTTCCAATTGGTTATTTATGGGGTTTTTTTGGTTTTATTTTTTGTGTTTTTTTTAATGTGGGTAGTTCCCTGACTGGGAATAGAACCCAGGCCACTGCATAGACAGTGCCAGCGCTGAAGCCTTAAGCCATTACACCACCAGGGAACTCCATATTTAAAAGAAATAAGACACTTACCAAACAATTCAATGTAAACTTCTTGAAGTGTGTGAGCACTGCAAAACTGGTTCAGTTCATGGTGGATTTTATTAAAAATTAAAGTCTTGTCATAATCTGCAGTATAGTTCTTCACGATATCAAACACTAAAGGAGAGGTACAATCCATGTTTACCTAGGTGTCTTCTAATTCAGCCAAGGTAAAAGTTATAGTGATATAATAATATACATGCAGAAAAGTGCCAACAAAACAGTGAAAACATGAAACACAACTCGCAAACTTTTTGATGTGCCCCTCGTGCTCAATTTTCCAGATACCGTTCCATTTGTAATTCTAATGGGCAAACTTTGAATTCTATACCAAGGAGAGTATACATATCTTGGAGGTAAAAAGGAACTGTCAAAGTTTTCAAGCAAGGGCACGACACAATCAGATTTGTACTTTGGCAGCAGTATAAAGATGAATTGTGAGGTACAAAAATCAGTGGCATGAAAGTATAAGGTTAATTACTGCTAAGCAAAAGTTTACCTAAGAAGTAAAGAGAGTCTGAACTAACTGAGGAACAGTGGGAATAAAAGAAGGAAGCAGCTGCAAAAATCCATTTTCAAAAAGACAGTTTTTAAAGGCTATTAAGAAAAAGACACCAGTCTAGAAGGAAAAGAAACTAACATTTACTGGGTCAGGCTTTATATCAGGCAATTTATACACATCAGCATTTAATTTGCACCCAAAAAAAAAAATCTAATTGAGGAAACTGAGAAACAGAGAATTTCAGAAATGTGCCTAAGGGCACATATTAGACCATACAAGAACCTGTGCTCTACCAATTAAAACACACTGCTTTCTGCTTTCAGACCCGAGGATTTGCTCCACTGGTCTTTCGTGATGGACAGGCCATCAGAAAATACTTGCTAACTAACTCATTTGTTTGGTCATTTCCAAATGAATTGGTGATCCAATAATTTTCTCTTTATCTCTGGCTAAAGGATCAGCAATCTCTTCTATTTTCCCAATCATAATTCATTCCACTGATTTGTTACCAGGGAAAGTAGATGAAAAAAGACAAGGAAAATACTTTATCACTGAAAAATATAACCCAAATCCACTTGGCAATAATACAACTTGCTCTCTGCTCTGAAATCCTTTTGCTATTTGTGCCTGTTCTAGTGACACGAAATTTAGCATGACCTTACACTCCAATATGTATTTGGTATCGTCCTCTCAAGTGAAATAAAAACTTCTTAAGGCAAAGGTTCTTACCTTTTAAAATTGTTTTTGCCAAACACAGTATCCCATATATACTAAGCATGACAATTTTAATAATAAAGATAAAATGGCAGACTTTCCATTGAAAAGCAGGGTCTTGAAGAGACTCATGTACATTTATGTTCATAGTAGCATTATTCTCAATAGCTATAATGTGGAGGCAACCCAACCACTGATGGATGAATGAATAAATAAAATGTGGTATATACATATAATGGAATATTATTCAGTCCTAAAAAGGAAGGAAATTCTGACATTCAAGGGCTGTCTGGAAAGCATCTAGCCACGTGATATGAAAAATAAAGGCATTTATGGCTGGATTTTTCCAGGTAACACTCACATACTATAACATGGATGAACCTTAACAACATAATACTAAATGAAATAAGCCAGTCACAGAAAGATAAATAATGTATAATTCCATCCATCTAGGTACTTAGAGCAGTCAGAATTATAGAGACAGAAAGCAGAATGACAGTTGCTAGGGGTTGGAGAGAAGGGAAAATGGGGAGTTATTGTTTAATGGGTATCGAGTTTCAGTTTTGCAAGATGAAAAGAGTTATGGAGATGGATGCTGGTGATAGTGGTATAACAATGTGAATGTACTTAATGCCATTGAACTGTACACTTACTTTAAAATGGTTAAGATAGTAAATTTCATGTTACGTGTATTTTACAATAAAAAAAATTGGGGAAAAAAATCAAACATAAAAAAAGGCTGATTTTCTTCAGAAATTCTGTTTTTAATTTGAGCAGTACCCATTCCATCTTTGTGGGTTTTCATCTTTTACCAAGAAAATGTTTTACCCACACTGAGGACTTTCAGATTCCTTTGCAAGTTACAGCAAATCTGAACTAGAAAAGATTTTTCTATGGTCACAAATCAATGTGGTCCAGGAACTGATCAGTTATAGATTTTTATCATGAAAGGAAATTATCTCTCATCCTGATTGGATAAAATGCTCATTTCTAGAAATCCTAGAAATAACCAATAATTGTCTTGTTCTTTAAAAACAAAGAGTAACCCATACAGTTGCATACAGTCAACTCTGTCCAGGACTTGTGACCTATTTATGTCATCATTCTCTAAAAATAGAGAAGATTGCAGTGATTTTTTTAAAATACATATCAGAAATGAGTGAGGTCATAAAATCTTTAAAGCACCTTTCTTTTCCTCAGGGAATCTCTTAGTTATAACTATTCTGAATATAACTATAAAAACAACAAAATAGATCAGTACCATACCTGCATAAGGAGCCAACATATTAACCACTTCTATTCGGTCAATATAGATCATGACGCCACCACTAAAAACAAAGAAATGGAAAAAGTGTGAGCCAAATACAAATACAAAATACAAAAAATGTGTGAGCCAAATACAAATCAATATAATCCCAGATCATCAAACATATCACACGATAGAAATTTAGAAGGAAACTCTAATGACCCCACTAATCACTACTCTAATAACCCTACGTACACACTCACCTGGCTCCTCTCATAACCAAAGGCTCACATAGGTAACTGCTGTGATCAAATGAGCTCACATGAACACTAAACCTAGAACCTCAAGTTTCTTAGCACTTTTCCCTTTTTAATTGAGGAAAACAGCTAGGCAGTGCTCTTCTCAAACTATTCCATCAAGGAACCAAGTAAAATGGTTCTCTAGGAGGTATGGAGGCCAGCCACAGTCTGAAATTCTTTTGGCTTCCTACCTTATCTTAATAATTCATCAAGAGTTTTAATCTACTTTTTATCTGTATTTATTTTAATAAGAAAAAAATAATTCCCATACACCTTCAAGTAAAACTGACACTCCAGAAAGGTCAGTCTTGTTAATTAATGGCTTCCTATACTTCCTGGCCTACCCAGATGGGTCATGCGAACCTCCATTTAAGATACATGGAGTTAAGAGATTTTGAAACCAAACAATTAAGCCTTCTTACCAACTTACAATGACATTTTTTTCTTCATAAAAATGGGTAATCCCTGCTAACTGAAAAAAATCTAAGAAACATAGGAAAGCATGAAGATGAAAATAAAATTTACCCCAAATCTCACCAGCTGCCAATTTTGAGTCATTTTTAAAAGAGAATTCAGATAGACCTGGGGAAAACTTAGTATCAAATATCAAATACCTTAAACAGAGGGAATTTGCTCCTTTTTAAAAAGAATTTTTGTCCTTCTATAGATGTCAAAGCCTCTTTTATATTTGCTTGTAATCATGGTATTTTAGTCATTTATCACAGAGCATTTAAAAAATACCTTAAACTTCACATGCTTCTTTGCAACATACTGATTATACTCTAGAAATAATTAGGGCCTTGCTTGCCTATTTCTTCCTAAAATTCTTTAAGGCAGTGAGTTTCAAAGTAGGGTCCTCAGACCAGCAGCATCAGCATCACCTGGGAACTTGCAAGAAATACAAATTCTCGGGTCTCATTCTAGACCTATTAAATCAGAAACTCTAAGTTAGATGGCGTTTAACATTACAGATAACAAAATGAGATGACTTCATTTTAAACTATCAGTTATTGAGCACTTACTCTGAGTAATGTGCTGGGTTAAGCACTTTATATACACAAATTCTAATCCTTGTCACGCTGCAAGGTAGGTCTTATTTATCGGACTTTTACAAATGAGGAAACTAAGCATAGAAAAGTCAATAAAGGTATGTGTGGTGGCAAGGAATATATAAGAACTCTGTACTTTCTGCTCAATTTAGCTGAGTCTAAAAGTGTTCTAAGAAATAATGTCTATTTAAAAAAAAAACATAATAAAGTAAATGTGACAGTGCTAATATTCAAAGTTAGGAATCTGCTGGCTCTAAAACCCTACTTTTTTCAACAATACCCTAACAGATCCTAATATGGAAAACTCCTATTTGGAGATAGGGCTTTCCTCAAATAATCCTTAGAAGAGAAATCCTCCTAGGTTACTAATGTGGCTATTTGAAAGATTTTCAAGTGATCGTAATTATTAACAGAAACTCCATCTGAACTAAAGGGAGGTTGGTTAAGGGAGGGAAAAGCTTACCTTGTTCCACAAGGCACATTTTTAACTTCATCGGTTTGTAGTGTTGTCTGGGGAGGTAAAAACATCTCATCAATACTCAGAATATGTAGTGTCAAAGAACTACTGCTCCCAGAGAAAAATCTCGGGAAAATTGCTGAGAGGTGAATACAAGAGAGCTCCATTACAATTTCAGTCACCAAAGACTAGCTAGCTATCACAGTAATTTCTTTTGTATCCTAGTAGACATAAAAGCCTTGAGACAAAATATTTTATAGCTAATGTCTGAATCCAGATGTACCAGAAAAGTTTCACGTTCAATCAGAAAGTTCCAATTTTAAACCTCTTAGAGTCACTTATTTGCCTGGAGCTGGCCTGGGATTGCAAAACTACATACCTTACCCACAAGGATACTGCTGCTAGGACTCATGCTCTAAACTTGATTCCACTACCGTTTACAATGAAGATAAAAGAAAACTATAATATGCATACAAGTAGTCTACAACTCAAAGGTACCCTTGAACTCAACAGCAAGCTTTTTCCCTAAAGCTACAGTCAGTATTTTACCTCAAGCCCTAGTGATCTCTCAAATGTTCTGTAAGATTTCCTTTTTAAGAGAAGAGCGACCACCAGTATGGCTTTCTCCTAGTGAATCAACAATCTGGTCCGTAATTACTCTGTCCATGACACCTATGTTTGGACCCAGAATGATTATTTCACTCTATGGCCTCCAATAAGAGAGTACCTAATGAGTATGCTGTAGACATACTGCAACTTATTAGGCACACAGCAACCTATTACTTTATGGAGTACAAAAAAAAAAAGGAAGCATGGTCCCTGTTTCCAAAGAGCTCACAATCCAACACAGAAAACAAAATCCTTATACAGAAATCTATAACAGGTATAAAATAACAGAGTATAAACTGAATTGTGAGGTATTAAATGGCAGAAAGTAAAATGATAGTTTGGAAAGCTCTCTGAGGTGAAGTATTTATGAGTCAGGTCTAAAGGGAGAGAAATAAGAACAGATGAGACAGAGAAACATCTTAGGTTCAATAAATATCCTATTCAAATAAACAAAGTTGAGGACAAATTGTGTATAGAGGTGACAGGAAGCTGTATGGCCTGCCGGAGCAGAAAATGTAATAAATATGAAAGCAGAAATTAAGAGATGAGAACACGGTGATATTAGATAAGAGTGCCCTAAAATGTTCACTGGGGGGACTGGGCTCTGCCTAGTCTATCTTACTTAGAGCCTCAAAAATGAACCTTTCAAAAATATGTTTTTTCCTTAATTCCTTTGCTCATATATGGCACAGTTCTCATTATCCATCATATCTACAGGCAAGAAAACCAGCTGGGAAGCTACAGTTTTAATTTATTTAGGTTGCCTTAGTAAAGGCCATGGAAATTGAAAGCTGTCAACCCAGGAGACATAATAGAAGAAGGATTTAATAAGTGGTTGCATACAAAATTCCAGGGGGGGAAAGAACAGAATGCAATTCTAGGGTTGAGAGATCAGGGTGATGGTAAACATAGTGACAGGTTCTAGGTAGATTGAGGGGAGCTGATGAAAAGATGAATTCATTTTATTTCCTTCAAAACATTAACCAAATTCAATTTCCATGTTTTACATCAACATAGAAGGCTATGTCTTCTAATATGTTCCAAAAATTCCTAAAATTACATTTATTTATCTCATTTGTATAAGAATAATTTCTTATAAGGATTTTGTTAATATAATTCTTTCCTAGAATGTTAGTTTCACATATAAAAAAAGAACATTCCTATTTAGTCATACTAGTGCCAGCATTTAACACTTTTGTAAGTGAAAACTTAGATTACGCTGAAATCTTTTTACTAGTTTCACTTCCATTTCTTGTTTTATTATACCATATGTATACATAAACACACTATATACTGTATTTGCTACATACATAATTAAACTCTAAAACCTCATTAGTGTTTATCATCTGTATCTTTTTTATATATATCTCCATCAGTATGACTCAAGATACCAAGCTCCAGGAAGGCAGAGACAGATTTGCCTGACTTTGAAGGATGCCACTGATAACATGACTGTTTGGGTTGTTGGTGAAGTCATGTAACTGAAATCTCCCTCTTTCATTGAGGAATAACTGAAGTCTACAGAAGTTAAGTGATTTTTGGTAAGTCATGTAACTAATTGGTACCAGAGCCAAACCTAAGACTCCAGGTTTTTGGCCTAACATTCACTACACCACACTGCTTCCTAAGAAATCAGCTCAATTGAACAACGTGTACAAGTAGAAAGGACAGAAACATATATGGGTTTTCAAGAAACTTGGAAACTTTCTGAAAAGAAAATACACACTTAGAGAACTCAGAGAACAATTAAAAGAAGTAAGACAAAGCGCCAAAATTTACAATACAGACTTTAAGAGCTATAAATAGAAGAGGGATTTGTGATGAGCCTTAAGAAGACTGGCAAGAGTTAGACAAGAGAAGGAATGAAGGGAGAAATGGGGAAGGAAGAGGTGACGGCATTAATCAAGGCATGAGTGAATAAAATAAATATGGGAAAACAATATGGAAATCAGTCTGACTAAAGGAAAAACACATTTCACTTCAACAGACACAATTCTTATCCTAAGCCATCTAACAGGGAATTGGAAGGCAACCTGGAGGATTTAAGTATTCATAACGAAGCTCTCACTTAGCAGGAAGCCTAGACTTAAATGACAAGATTAAATACATTAAATTTTCCTAAGTCTTGAAAAATTAGCAGCAGATAGTAGAGAAGTTTTTGAATCCAAAGATTTATGATCTCTGAGCTTGCAAAAGTAGTCACAATCTAATCCTGTTTTGTCATCTTATGTCAAAGGGTATTTAGTAAATATCTCCCATGGTCAAGACACTATTCTCAATGATCAGATGTTATTTCAAATATTCTGGAATGCTATCGAAACAAAATATTCACAAAGGTTTCACATAAAATTGCACTTTAGCTGAGATCCTAGATGGTGGAGTAGGTAAACACTGTACCTGCTTCATTCCGTGAACACATTAAAATGACAACTAAAATATTGGATAACCAACATGGAAAACCACCTGAAGTCTAGCTGAATGAAAGCTTTATAACTAAGGACACAAAAGAGAGGAGGCCACGGCAAGGCTGTTAGGAGGAGCACATACTCAAACAGAGCCAAACCTCTGGTGGCAGTAGAGAATCAGGAGGGATATCTCAGCCATGGAGGTTTCCCCCAGAAGAGCAAAGGACCCCAGCTCCATACCAGGCTCCCTAGCAAGAGAAGACCATCAACATCTGACTGGAAAACAGTGGGGACCTCGACCGTCTGGTTGGGACGGAAGGCTCCAAGAAGCCGAGATATCCTCTTAAAGTGCCCATGCAGACTCAGTCACTCAGGGGCACTCACCCTGGGCTCTGGCAGAGTGACAGTGACTCAGGGGGCGTTGGAGGCATATGGGGGTTGAGGGCAGACTGAAGTGTGTGGCTTTGGAGGGAGGATAGTTGCCATTTTACTTGGGTGCACCCACCTCCTGCTCCCAAATCTGAACCTGACTGCTCTACTGAGCTTTACTACTCTACTCTGCTGACTGACTGGGACTCCACCTCACCCAATTCCACCAATGCCAGAGGTAGTTTCTATAGTGAGCAGCCAGCAGCCCCATACTCATTGCAATCTTCCTAGGAAAACTATTTAAGTCCACAGGCCCCAGGCTGATGGTGACTACCATTGGTGTGCTCTGAGACTTTTGCTTAGGGCAAACTGAGAACAGGGTGTGTGGCTCTGCAGCCCCTGGAAGAAAATAAAGGCCTGAACAACTCTCCCCGAGACCTCTGACCGTCCAGTATCAGCAGTGAACACCAAAGAAAGTGCAGCAGGCAAGTGTCAGGTTAAGGAGCAGAATACATAGAGAGAGGCTGTCAGAATGAGAAAGGAAGGGAGCTCAAAATAAATCAGAACAGACAATCAAAGAAAAAGAGATGGGGAAAAATGACCTATCAGAAACAGAGGTCAAAGCCATGATTATAAAAATGGTCAGGGAACTTAATGTTAATTTCAAGAGAGAGATAGCAAGCATAAAGGAAGACATACAAACCACTATAAAGGACCAGAGATAAAGATTACAGTAATTGAAATGAAGAATGGAATAAAAGTCACCAAACTAGATGAAGCAGAAGTGCAAAGCCGTGATTTGTAAGAAAAGCCAGCAGAAAACACCCAATCAGAACAATAAATAGGAAAAAAAAAAAAAAAAAACAAAAAAAAGAAGAGAACAATTTGAGATTCCTCTGGGACAACATTAAGCCTAACAACATTTGCATCATAGGTGTACCAGAAGGTGCAGAAGAAAAGCAAGAGATCAAGAACTTATTTGAAGAAATAATGACTGGAAATTTTCCTAACCTGGCAAAGGAAATAGAAATAAAAGCCCAAGAAACACAGAGAGTCCTAAACAAGATGATCCCAAACAGGAACACACCGTGACACATCATGATTAAAATGGCAAAAGTTAAAGAAAAACAGATAATTCTAAAAGCAGCAAGAGAAGTACAAGTAATAACTTATAAAGGGATGCCCATTCGACTCCCAGCTGATTTCTGAACAGAAACTTTACAGGCCAGAAGAAAATGGCAGAAAATATTTAATGTGATGAAAACCAAGGATCTACAACCAAGAATAATGTATCCAGCAAGGCTAGCATTCAAAAATAGAAGGACAGATAAAGAGCTTCTCAGACAAGGAAAAGCTAAAGGAGTTCATCACCACCAAACCAGTACTACAAAGAATGTTAGAGGGACTTCTTTAAGATGGGAGGAGGGATGAGAGAGTGAGTACATTAAGGGCAAGGGATGGAGAAGTTTAGTTTGGTTGTTCCAAGGTGATAATCATGGAGATACAGAGTATAACATGGGAATATAGTCAATAAGGTTGCAGTAACTGTGTGGCATTAGATGGGTACTAGATTTGTTGGGATGATGGGGGGGGGGGGGTAAAAAAGGAGACGAAATCAAGAAGTACAAATTCATAGTCACAGATTAGTCCAGGGATATACAATGCAGCATAGGGCATATAATGAGCAACATTGTAATAACAATGTATGGTGTTAAAGGGGAACCAGATGTATCAGAATGAGGATTTCTAGTAAGCTATATATATGACTCATCACTGTGCTGCACACCTAAAACAGTTATAATATTGTATGTAAAATGTAATTGAAAAATAAAAATTCTCAAAAGGAAAAAAAAAATTGCACTTAATGTCCCAGTTAGAAATGTGAGGCAGAAAAGCTGTGTATTAAAATTCAGACCCTCCACGTTCACTGTTCCAAACCAAGTAATCACTGGTTTGTACTTCTAATTGTGTTCTAAAGTTTGGTTTTGACGGTAACAACAACAAACCTGCTGCACACCACTATATAGATGAGAGAAGTCAGTTCTAGTCAGTTCTTCCAAGCTGCTTAGCTCTTACTTCTAATATACTTCAAGAGAGTGAGGTGGTTCAAAATCAAAACCTGTGCTGACAACTGTACTCTGAACTTTAATTCCTGTGTTTAAGCACATACCAGCATTTGCTTAAGCAATAAGGAACTCTAGCTCCACCCACAAATGTGGTTCCTGTCACACCTGTCTACCCAGTATGGAGGTTTTCCTAAGAATCACTCACCTGCACAGATCTGAACGTAGTAATGAAAGGCAACATGATATGATAGCCTGGTCCACTGGGGTTAGTTAGTAAAGCTCCTCCCCTGCAAAAATAAAAGTATCAATTTGACAAGATTATATATAGAGAAATTCTCTTTCCAAATCTAAAATGCTGTAATAAATATTCACTCTTACTCATGCTATTGACCTATTAAAAACTCACTAATATGAACTACTCATGATGAACTGCTGGTCCCTAAAATATCTGCCACAGCTAAGAAGATGAAAAAAGATCACATTAAACTGCAGATGTTACACCTTGTTTCATAAGCTTGATAAACCATATCTCTGAGTCTCCAGCACTGCTGTGAGGTACAAAGGATTCCCATTGGCTGAAAAATACTTGTGAAAAAAAATTCTAATGGCTCTTGGTTGCTATACTTTAATTGCACATAATATGAGCCAGTTCAAAACACGATACATTTAATCATCACATTGAAAAAAGAAAATATATAATACAAACTTTCAAGAAAGAAGAAAATTTCTGAAGCTTGAGATTCCTATAATCTACTCACAAGACCAATTTAAAAAACTGGAGATATAAAACCTACAAAAACAAAAAAAATCAGCAGGGAAAGATAAAGGGTGAGGGAATATGACTACAGATAGGATATCTTGTTCACCAAATTCTGGAATGTGAGAACTATGAAAGCACATCTTGGAGATTACAAAAAGGAGGCATTTGGGGAGCAAATATAAATATTTTACATTGTATAGAGTAATTTCATAGAACTTATTTTTCTATCTTCAAAATATAAATAGTTTTGCAAAGAATCCATAACAAATAACTAAGAAAAGATGAACTGTTTTAAGTCCATCCCTAATTCTTTGAGAGCCATACTCTGAAAAGTTCTTTCTTGCCAAGAAGACAATGCAGAAATAGATGGAAATATGAACTAACCTGTCACTTTTTATGCTAGACCTTCATCTGCTAAGACATATCACTAAAATTTATTTGAACTAGTGCTTCACAGGGAAGACTGTTTCTATGACTCAAAATGGATCCAAAAGTAGAAATCAGTTGGGGGGGGGGGGGGAAATGGTGGAAACAAGCAAACGGTTAAAGCCCTTTCAAATACATCATTATTACAATTTCTCCAGCATGTCCTCTGTCTATATCAAAAGCTACTGGTGGTACCACGTTGAAGGAAAAGCTATTAGAGCTCAACTAGAGAGCAACACATTTCACATCATTCCTTTTCTCAATCTGAAAAGAAAAGGGTAAGGTGGGAGGAGGATGGCCCATCAAAGCTGTGTTTATTTATGGAGGTCCAGGGGAGAGACATAAACAACTGTCATGGCCATTATGTTGTGGCCTTATAAACCAAAAGCTGTGACTTTTAAAGGAAAATAAATCTAAAGAACCATCACAAACAGGACAGAGTTTCTAAATAGCATCTAAAGTTGCAAACTGCAAGCCTGTACAGTTGTATGGGATACAATGACTTGTTCTCTCTTCAGTTACTGGTGGAGTGACCACTGCCTGCCTGCCTTCATTTTTTTTTTTTTTTGTCCTACAAATAATTGAGCTGTTTACTAGGAATAACTGTAGGGACTCTTAACCTTGGCACAAAATGTACATAGCACTAAAACTGTTCAACACCTGGAGGATGCTCTGCAAAAGCCTGCCTTGGCCCCCATACACTTTCCCCCTAGGCCTGAGACGAAAACCACTTTCCAGTGCTAGATCAGTTTCTAGGACTGGAAAGGGCTCTCCGGGACGCTACAGAGGGAACAACTTCCTAGACACTACTTCTCCGGTAGTTCTTTTTCTACCTGCTCTAGACCTGAGCTGAACGCACGTGCTGCTCACCTGTAGTACACTGCCAGGTGTCCTTCCTCGATCTTGTGGATGGAGGCGTAGAGGAAGACAACCACCAGACCCACCACTGCAGCCACCAGAACCCGGGCCTGAGTCATATTCATCCTTGTTCCTCCTGAATGAGGGAGGAAAGGACCCCGCACCCCCGTGAGTGACAGGCCTATTCCCTCTAGTATCCACCCTCTGCGTCCGGACAACTGGCTCCCTCCCGCAGGCCAAGCCGGAGAGTCCTGTGCTCCTTTTCCCTCATTCTTTCCTCCTCGCAGAACCCGTTTCTCCCTCGACAATCCCTCTGCCGGAAGCGGCCCCGAGGCCGCCCCTGCTCGGTAAGCGTCGTGACACCCCCTCTCCCAATGGCCGCTTCCCCCGGCAGAAGGCACTAACTGAGAAAGGTGCCAGTGACAGAGTTCGGAGGGAAACCGACCCCGCCGCCGCGACTCACGGATCAGTGACGCATCGCCCCCGCCCGCACATGCAGCCGCCTCCCCGGCCGAGCCAACTGCCGCCGACTGCTGGCCCCGCCCACTCGCCCGGCCTTGCGGCTGCGCAGGCACGCACGCCGACGCAGTGCTCGTCCCGCGATTAAAGAGACGGGGAGCGGACGGGACAAAATTCTCCCAGCTAGCTGCTGCGCAATTTCCTGCGAAAATATCTGGGCTTCTCTCTGTGCACAAGTGATTTCCTGCTCCGGAAGAGAAAGGAAATCCGTGATCTGGAGTAAGCAGTGATGCAGAGAAAGGAGGCCTCTGGGACAAGGGACTCGTCAGTTTGTTCTTGTGCACAGACCCCCTCCTTCATTCGGTGTAGTAGCTGTTCCGTTTACGTCCTTTTGAGGTTTATACTAAACCCTGTGTGGCAAGCACGTGCTTCAGGGAGGGATCCTACTCTGAATTCAGGAGCAGCCAGACTTACTGCAAGTAAGGTGGAAGTTCAGAAGAGGAAGATATTCACTGTAACCGCACATCCATTGACCCTAACCGCAAGTTCATTCATCAAGTATTTTTTCTGAGCACCTACTGTGCCAGAATGCTGATCTGCTGAGGGCTTTATGAAGGCCATTCAAGCAATAGGAACGGGGTCCTCTAGGGAAACGAAAAGGAACAGTGAACATTTGAGCTTGACGCCAGCATGATGGAAAGGAGTGGGATGGTAGGCTAGGCTAAGTAAGCCCAGATTTTGAAAGACTCAAATGCACTTTTTTTGCCTGGAGCAGGTACTGGCTAGCTAAAGAATAGACAGAGACATAGTTTTTCACTGCATAGTCTTCTGTTCTTTTAAAATACCAATTATGTGTATATATTACCAAAAACAACGAAGTTAAAGGATAGAGATGGGAGTGAGATAGATGAATACAAAGTCAATAAGGGCGGCATATTAGAGTAGGTTGGACAGTAATGGTTACTTCAAAGGCTAGCAGTGGGAGCACAACCGGACAAGCAAGTAGGTCGAAGGGCTCTGTAATCTCTTGGGCAGGGAACTCGTAAGGGAAAGCAATACTTTTAAGGCCAGTGAGTCTGCAAAATGGCTTAGAGTGGAGAGAGACTGGAGGCAGGGAAACCAAGTGTTTAGGCAACTGCAGACCCAAAGTAACAATGGCAGTAACTGGAAATGGGAAGGGGTAAATAGAATCAAGTCGTCATTAAAGCAAGACCTTCCAGACCACTCTACCCTCTCCCTTTAATAAGTGCACTTACCTGTATCATTCATTTGACTTTTACTACCTAGGAATGTCTGGGACCTTGTCTGTTCCAGACAAATTATATTTGCAGAGCTTAGGTATTTTAACAAAAAGCAAGAATAATAAAAAATAACTTGTTCCAGCCCATTTGCTGGATGGATTCTCTTAGTTTTTCATATTGTTTGATAGAGAATAAAAGGTGTACAATTCACAAGTGCCATTCAACTCTGAAGTTTGTCACCCAACAAAAATTAGTGGTCAACTCATGCATCAAAAGTAAGTCTGAAGTGATCTCACTATAATAATGTTCTGATTCACACCACCTGCCCATATATCATGTAGATCAAGTTACCGTGACATCCATCACCCCAGCCACATATAAAAATGGCCCCACATTATTGCAGATTCTTTTTATCGGTTATTGACAATATTTAGAAAATACACAATCATTTAAAAAATCCTTTAATAATTATTTCAGTGCTTGGATGGTTTGCAGTGTTCAGACTCCCAGATAAGTATTCTTACTGTACTACCTGTTAACTGTTTCTGATCTAGCTATTTAGCTCACTACCTTCCAGGCAACAGATACCCAATAAATGTTTATTGATTAAACCCTCCTAGAACTAGAGAAGCAAGAGATACTGCCTATTGTAATAGCTAACAGAGTTCCCATATTTAGAAACAATAGTGGTCACATAGCTGGGGAGAACAACCTTGAGCTACATCCAGCCTATAAAAAATGAGCAACAGAACCATAATCGCAGGAGAGTTAAGTGGGCCCAGGAAAAGTTTCTAAAGTTGTGCATGTGCACTAGTTAAAAAAGCTGTCCTACAGTTAACTTCCTCATTATCATAGTAAAAAACACTCCCGTAGGTGGAGATTTAAGATGCTAATGAGACATGCAATGCATGAAATAGCATGTAGGTACACTGCACAGGTGCAGTGTAGGACCTGCTTCAACATACTTGGGGGAAAAAAAAGGAAAGAAACGGTGGCCCTCAACCCCAAGAGCCTATAAAACCCCTGCACCTGTAAACCTCAGGGAGCCACATCCATTCTCTTTCAACGTGTGCTCTCAAGCTTTTGCTTAATAAACCCTTCTCTGCAAAACTGTTTCATCCACTCTCTTGATTTCTATCCTGAGAGGGGCAAGGACTTCTCCCTGAGCCAGTAACAGTATCAGATGATTAAAAAGTTATAAGACAACCCCAAGGTTTCAAACTTAGATGACTGGGAAAATGACACTATTAGCAAAAATGGGGATGGTGTGACTAAGATACCAGTTTATAGGGCAAAATATGAACATGGTTTTAAGCATGGATAGTGGTGATAGGACATCTCAGGTGAAAAGACTATGTTAAAGAAGCTACCCAATACTGTCCTTACGATGAGTTCTGTATAATTACTAAGGAAAATACACTGAGAACCTATGATGTTATTCTCTGCTCCAATTCTATTTCATGGAAACTTCACTTTCCCAAACTGTATTCAACTATAGTTGACACTTGTACAACACAGGTTTGAAATGTGTGGGCCCACTTATATACATTTTTTTTCAGTAAATACAATTAGTGCTTCTTATTCATGGGTTTTGTGTCCATGGACTCCACAGACAGAACGTGGCATTTTCATATTACCAACCTTAGTTGGTTGAATCCACAAATGCCAGGGGCCAAATGTAGAGTCAAAAGTGATGCAGATTTTCCACTTTATGGGGGTTGATGCCTCATTGTTCAAGGGTCAAATGTATTCATCTGATTTTAATGAATAAGAGTCAAAAAGTAATTTAAAAATCATTTAATACACAAAGTGAAAAACTGTCTATAATACAAAAGCATTTCACATTTTTTTTAAAAACAGTATCTTCTAAATTACTTAACAGATGATCGACATTCCTTTATCTGAAATTGTTAGGGCCAGATGTTTCAGAATTATGAAATTTTCAGATTTTAGAAAGGTAATTCAGTGTATATACCATATTACATAAAATTCCAGCAGGGTCTGTGGCAGCACCCTCCTCCCCAAAATAATCATGTTAATATTCCTGTAGCAAAATAAATGAATATTCACTACATGGGATAAGTTAATTCAATGTCAGTCAGATCAGATTTGCAAGCAAATGAATTTTGTCACCAAGCTTATGAAAAACCTTGTTTTCAGAGCTTTGTAGAATTACAGATAAAGGGGTGCAGACCTTTATAAATTTGTCTGACAAGACATGAAAGATTGCTGAAACAAATGACCCATTTTTACAAATGAAAAACAAGCTTTCAAATACATTATAAATTAACAGGCATCTTCTCTGATATTACTAATGTACATTTTAAATACATATACACATAGCACACTTAGAATTTTGTAAGTCAATTGGTATTAAAGGCACAGATGCACAATCCCTTTTGTAGGAAAGGGACAGTCAAATGTGCCATAAAATTGAAAATGGGATTGACCCAACTCCTACGATGTCAGGAAGAGCACTGCTGAGTGCAACGAAAGGAGGTAGGGTTTATTCTTCAAGAAGTACAGTTTTACTTGTGAGCAGTCTCTTCCACAGAAACATAGGTAGACAACTTTTACTTAGAACACATGTTAATTAAGGTTTCTTCTCTGTATATTACTTTTGTCCTATGTCCCAAAGTTAAATGTTAAAAGATACTTTTGTCAGTTAAGTAATGTTTTACAAAGTTTAAAGAGAAATGGAATCTGTTTAGGGGTTAAGATTACCCAACGTCAAAATATTGCTCTTGTAAAACGCAGAGTTTTTGATTACAGCCATTTCTTCTCCTGGTGTCTGAAGAATGTTCTCATGGGACAAAAACAAATTTCCAACTCATACAGCAACAACTTCCATGGGTTTGGGGACAGTGAATGAATGGCAAGTCATTCTGTTAACCAACTCCAATCAAGATTCTAAAACCAGGTATGAAAAAGTTACAATTAGATGTTGACTAAGTAGTAGACTTTTGGGTGTTGATTTTAAATGTACTCTGTATGTTTATAATCAATAGTTGAAAAATAAAAAATATAAATAAGTTCCATTAGAGTTTTGTTTACCATATTTCAGAGTTTTGATAAATATTTGAAGCAAATAATTAAAGAATATAAAAGCGCTAACATCAAGACTAAATAATAGTAAGTTATTTCAGTAAACATTTTATTGTAGTTTTTCCAAGTTTTAACAAATTAGCAATTCACAATAACCAAATTTTAATATAAATACTTCTATTAGTTACAACTATATTAACTGTATTCCTTTTGTATATAGCAGTTACTATATTTAAATTATAATATAAATTCTGCCCCATCTTATTGGATAAAATTGCTGAAGCAAAAAGGTACAAACTATTCAACTTGTGGTCCTATTGCAAAGAAAGCTCACTACTCATTTAATTTGACCAAAAATGCTACTGTTGAAGATTACTAATGACACAATCCTAGTACATCCATAAATAGGAGAAGATGGGGATTTGAGGCTATTCCTTAAATGCTCTCTTTCCTCGGAGTTCTTCTAGTTCCCCTATGCATCCCCAATGCCAGGTAAGTTAAACCCTAGGCACTCAACACACCTAAAGCACATATCCATATCCACATAAAACTTACCATCATACTATTGCTCTGTTCCTCATTTGCTTCATGAATAATAGTGCTTAAATGGCCAAGACAGTTCAAATTTTCTTCTATCATTTGGGCCAAACTCTTTCTGTGGGATGAGAAAACAAAGCTTTTTCAAATTTAGCAAAGGCACATTTCCTCTGCTTTTTGGTTTTCAGGGTGGGGATGATCACTGCCTTTCAGGCCAAGCACCCACTGCAGCTGATTCCTAGTGTTCAGTTTCCTCATCCTTCCCACCCAAAGGCACAGTCCTGTTTGTCACTCCAAGTGTTGCCTCTGCCCAGCTCTAATGATAAGAAGTCCACTGCAACTCCAATCTGATTTTCCTCTGAAATATAAGTGGTATTTATATCCCAAAAATGTTAAGTGGGATAAAAAAGATCCTTGTGACATAGAGAGATCAAAGATCTTTTTGTTTCTGGAATATTTCCTTTATTCCTAGTACAAACAGCATGCTTACTTCGGAGACACAAATGCAAGAGAGAAGATACAAAAGTACAATCTGTTCTGCAAAGATCAGTAAAGGTGACTCTGGTTGGAAACTACAGGTAACAGCAATGAAAAAGGAAACAAGCAAGCTGACATCTGAGGACAGCAGAAGAAAATAGCATGACAGGGGAGCTGCCCAGAACCAAGAAGTATCCCTGGAAGATTATATTTGAAGGAAATCCTGATTCTGGTTTCCGCCTTCCATGCTTTCCTCTTCCATGTGGCCTCTATCCTCACCTTTTACTAACCCTCAGAGTCCCTACCTACTATTATAGAATTAGGTCTAGGCCATGGATGATGGTCACTATTAGCTGAGAACTAAATTCTAATTCACCTCTTATTCAACAGCAAAATTAAGGCCAACAGTTCCCGATCCTTGGTGGTTAAGTACCATGGGTCCATAATAACTGAAATCAGTTTTCCTTTATGATATATTCCTACTGGAAAATATATTTAAAATTTCTGTTGAATACACTTTTGCAAACAACCACAACCTCAAATTGGAAATTACCTGAATAGAGGTAACATTTGCAACCATTAGCATCCCCTAATAAACCTGAAAGCCTTAAATGAAAGCATAAAAGTTAGTAATGTATTAAATTTCATTTAACTGATTAATGGAGTATTTCCTAAAGTCTATATTAATTAATTATAGCCTGTGCTGTAGCTGTGTTACATAGGGCCAAATCTATAATGGCCCCAAGATATATCCTGGAACTTGCTTCCTTTAAAAAATAAAATACCTGATATCAGCTTGCCTTCCTGCCATGTGCTTTTCTCTCTTAAAAGTAGAGTACAGAATGTGCAACTGCATGACCTCCTCAGCGGTAATGGAACATGGCTGCACATCTGCAAAACTAATTATGGACAGAGCTTCCAGGAAATGCTGGTGCTATAGAGGTCTCCATGAGTTGTGAGAAAAGCAACAATACACAAGCTAGCAAAGAGCCACTGGCTCTGGATATGGCACATCAGATGCTGAGAAAAATAACAGAAATGGATAGTCATTCAGCTTTTAGTGGAAAAGTTAGTAATTAATAAAAGAAAATACAGGGCTTCAAATGTCAGTTCTGATTTGCAAAACTGATTTAAGGCACGGAAAAAAGTCTGATATCAGAAATACTAAGTTACAAAGTAGAATATATTTAACTTAAGAATTCATTAGAGGGGTGATCAAGGACCCCAAAATGATAAATGCAAAAGGACAGCATAATTTCTCAGAGACAAATGGTTAAGGAAAGAATAAAGTTTGGGTAAAAGAATTGATAAGCCAATAACAGAGAGAGAACTTAGAACTGGGACTGAGCTAATAAATAATATTTGCTGAATATTTCCTTCCTAGAACTTTACATAATTGTCTAAATCAATTTGCACAGCAGTTCCCATTTTACAAGTGAAGAAATGTGAACATTAGAAGTCAAATTAATTGCACAAGGTTACAAAGGGACAATCAGGACACAGCCCTCGTCTAAATGGCACTGAAGACTATGCCTTAACCACTATGCTCTATTGCCTCATTTCTACCACTGCACTTAAAAACACAACTACCTATTGTTACAAAGTGAACCCACCCATCTTGAGGAGTTACCACGCATGACAGAGGATGTTCACGTTCTGCTGAAGTCGGGGGCAGCCACGCTGATGCCTGCGGGGTGGTCACTGCACCTTCTAGACTGGATCCCACAAGGGACCGGGCCGAACTCTGTGTCTGAAGGAAAATAAAAATAAGAGGCAAGCACCTCCACTGATTTATACAATTTCCTACCATATTCTTAAGATTTACATTCCTATTGTTATTTATATGCACAACTGGAGTATTTCTGTACAAAACCTCCCTACCGTTCATACCACTAGTAACTATCCTATCCCCAGCCCATTTCTTCATCGACTAAAACCAAATGTATCTATCCATCAAATTCTACTTTCATTGGAGAGAAAACAAACAAACAAACAAACAAACAAAAATCCCCAGTTGAACCAATTGTTGGTTTATTAACTAGTTTGACACATCTACCCCCAAATTGGACTGGGGTACCACTACCAGAGTGGTCTAGGGTTGGAAAGAGTATAAAAACAGGAGAATGGAAAGAAAAGAGATGATGAAGGGTCATGATGAAGTCCCGCATCTAAACTGCTAATCAGACGCCAAGCAAAGAATACAAGCATCAACCCCAAACAAAATATACACGTCTTCAAGAGGCCCCAGATCACACTGAAAAAAATCCCTTTTACAGGTAATAACAGCAAATCAATGTCACATTAAATAATTCATTAAAGTCACTTACACAGGCAATTTTTAGGAGATGCCATATTTCTTTCTGCCTCTTTCCCTGCATAAACATGACAGTATTGTCAGCTTCTTTGATGTTACTGAGGGCCATCTCCACCTTAGGCAGTAGATCAATAATCTTCTGCTTACAGCCCAACAACTTGCTGGAGAGATGAAATCAATGTCAGACACTTACACATCCCACAAGACTGTGAACCTTACCCCCAAATCCAGCTGGGGTAACGAATCACAATCAGTGTCAGATTTAATGACTGATCTCCAAAGCAATGTACACAAACAGGACACCTAAGTGCATGCAGCAGTGGTCAAGCTACCCAAGGTACTGCTAGAAGGCTTCATGGGTCTAGTATACAAGTAAGTACCAAAAAGGGATATTACACTTTGAAAGGAAGAGGACAAATTTATTTTCAGTAGGAAATAAAACAATTTTTATACCTGAGATGACCAAACAGCTCCTTGAGAACCCGGTCCTGACTCTGCACAGTATGCACAATGACCTTCACCATCTCCGTGCTGTCGCTGTAGGAGTGATCTATAAAAGATCTCAGTCAGTGGATATAGCCTCCCTTCTGCATAAACACATCAGCCTCCACACAAAAAATTCCTAAAAATCTGAAACTATTGTTAATAAATTTCCACTTAAATTCAAAACTGGGTTAAGATAAAAGATTTTAAAATTATCTAAATATAAATAATTACGTATCTAAAAACAAAGTGTGTGTGTGTTTTCGTATATAATGTATGTATATATTTATCATTGTATCTTCAGAGACCTTAGTTGCCTATTTTAAGAATAGCCTGAGCTATTTTTAACCCATACTAACCCAAGCCCCAAAACACATACAGCCTTTTAGCCAAGAGATCAATTTTTCTCAGATGATTAACATCATTTATTTAGAAACAGTAGGACAATTTTCAAACTTTCACTGCCTCAAAGGAAGGAGACTCTTGCCTCAACTAAGTTGCTTAGAATTTCATGTTTATCCATCTGTTCACAGACCATAAAAACTTAGAAAAAAGCTGACTAACTTAAGCAACATCTGATACACTAATAAAAGGACCTGCAGACACCCTGAAAGTTGTTTTTGGTGGTATGACATCTTAAAGCAAACTGGCAACTGACAAATGTCCTCAAATGGGATGGTTGTGAGCTCTACAGTTTTTAGATGCTACCTCAATTTAAAAAAACAAACTAGTATTAATTGTTATACTTCACAACATAGCTGAGTTTTTAAGAGCTGGAAGGTTGCTCATAGATCATGCTGGTATTTTCTTGGACAACAATTAATCTCAAATACAAAAATAATATTATTTGCTATTACCTACTTAGAATTTTCTCATTTAACCCTCACAGGAGTCCTGTCAGAGAGCTACTGTTGTTAAATGTTTTGTTATGAAAGAAGTACCAAAAGAGGTTTTAAAAAGGTTCAGAGTCCTTAGTTATCACTGGAAAGTCCTCCCCCATGGCTCAACTTTATTCCCCACACATCTCTCCCTTTGTTTCTCCCTCACCAACGGCAAGATACAGAGGCTCCAAAAGGGCTTCTCCAAACAATACTTCTTCCTTAATTCCACAACACAGGCCCAACAGCTTTCCCATATAATGAGCCCTTTCAGATGGTCAAAGACCTCAGAAGTTTAACCTTCTCCAACAAAGAGAATGAAGAAAGTTGGTTGTTACCATTTTCAATTGAACATGAGTCTCAAGTCAACTGTAAGCTAGAAAAGATCCCAGAGACCACTATCAAGTGTGATATATAAGCCCAAACAATACACAAAACTTGTTACAACTAACTAGCTGGTCATTCAAGGTGACTATCAGTTCATAGAAACTACCCGAAGAGCACTTTCATTTCTGGACCCTATGATATGCTGATATGCTCACATGCCTATGGTGAAGTTTTTATAAAAATAATCCAAATATATGTTATCAATGACTGTGGAAAGGTAATTTGACTGAGTCAATGGATGGAATGTTGTATGTCTTCATCTGCAATAGCTAATTCATTGGCCAGAAGACTGGGAGTAATGGATACCCATTAAAGAAAAAAATAGGTTTAGACTTCTCTACTTGAAATTTTAAATTTCAGTATTTTACTCTAACCATAACTTCCTTCACCACATCACTTTTTGTCAATATCTTCAACTTCTTTGTCATCTGATTCTCAGTAAAATCCCAACGTAGGATCAGTCCAACCATCTGCTCTATCAGTTCCTATATCTAAGATACTAAATACTACCAACAAAAAATTATACTAACATCTTCTGCTATCAACTACTAATTCACAGGGTTTCACTTTTGCTCTGGATTGTTAATAAATGTTCTGGGTTAGCAACATCTTCCACTGTACATACCAGCTTTTAAAAATCTTTAGCATATTCCTTAAATCTATGAGGTCGTCATCGCTCCTATTAGTTAAGCCCTCTTCTTACTTCAGGATAGGAGGCCATGAGGCAGTAAGGCCCTCACCTTCCAAAACTTATACAGACAAAAGTGTCTGTAACCACACCTATACTCACTCTAGTATCAGTGGCAGCAAGCCTAACCCCTCCCACTATTCCGTGGAATCAGCTTCTCACACTTGTTCAGGGACTGACCTCCCTCTTCACAGGCTTTTGTTGCCACACACATAAACACACCCAAGTTCTCCTTCTAAAAATGGACATCCCTTGATTCTACGTCTTCTCCTTTGGAGCTTCCCACCTCTCTTCTTTTCTTAACAGCCCCCTTCTACAAAGAATAGCCTAAATAAGGACTCAAACTTCTGGTCTCAGGATCCTTTTGCCCTCAAAAATTCTTAGAACTTCAAAGTGTTTTTCAGGAATTAAACTGAGAATTTTAAAAATATTTATTCATTCAAAAATAACAAACTCATTATCTATTAACATTTTTATTAAAAATAACTATTTTCCAAAACAAAAATTTAGTTTTATACTTCTGCAAATCGTTTTAATATCACCATCACTCTCATCAAAAAAGTACTGACAAGCTGACAAACTTCAGTTGATGGATACATGTTTTCCTAAATTCTGATTTTCTGCTTGAAACATAAAATTTTATCACTGACAACTAATATTGTTCTCTTTTTCCCTTAAAGTGACAAGCATGCTTCATTAATTTTTAAAAATATCTGCCACATACCCAAATCTGAATAACCATAGTTTTTCCAACAGTCATTCTTTCAAGTAAAAATGGTGTTGCATTAAAGAAGCCAGTTAACAAGCAATGCAAGTAATTGCTTAAGTGGTTTTCCTTAAGTAAAACCATCATACTTCAGTATGTAGCAGGAGCACTTTATGAGTATTTCCCCTTTTATCACACAGAACATTAAAAAGACATGTACTCAAGTGTTGAGATTTAAATAAAATAAAATTTTTACTGATTTATGAAGGATATTCTTAAATGAAACTGTCATTTTTTAAAAACTGTAACTACATGGTGGTAAAAAGCATAATGACTCCTAGCACAGTTTGTGCTCGTGCCTAATGCTCTTGCAGCATCAGTGAAAATGTTAACACAGGGACAGAGGCAAGATACATCTTATTAGTATTATGAAGGCAGTTTTGATCTCAATGACTCCCTGAAAAGTTTTCAGGGTATTTCAACATTTAATGAGCCACACTTTTGCTGGTCTATAACAACTTCTCCATTTCCTCCTCAGCCCACTACTATCTGGTTTGTTCCCAAAAGGCCTTTGTATTTTAACAAGATTGCCAATGATGTCCAAACTGTTTAGTCCAATGAACATTTTAATTATTATTTTTATTACCCACACCTCTATAGCATTTCACCCTACTGATTACTTTCTTCTTGAAACTCTTTCTGTCCTGTTCCTATCAGATCATTCCCTCTACATATTCTGGCATTTCTCAATCTTCTTTAAAGGCTCTTCTGTCTCTAGCCATTTCTGGAATGTTGATACTTCCTAAGATTCCAACCTTGGCTTTCTTACTCAACCTACTTTTTCAGGATGATCACTTTATTCCTATGGCTAATTGGTCTCAAAATTTAACCAAATATCTAGCCCAGACTTCTCTATTAAATGCATATGCATTATGTATGTATGTGTATAGATAGGGGCTGTCTGTAAAGTATCCAGCCATGTACCCATTCTTGTTATATTGACAATGGCTGGATTTTTTCTGGACAGCCCTCACATATGTGCAATCTGTGCACATAAATGTGTTTATATATACATGCACATATTAATATATACAGTTGGTCGTCGAATAACATCGCTTTGTTACAATGTTGATTAAGATGCCAGAGGAACTTAACTCTTGTTTATATCAAGTAACCTATGGTTTCATTATATGTCATTTTGCTTAAAGTTGCAGAATCTATTGATGACATTGATAACTTCCTATACATACATTCATACATAGATATATCTAATACTGTTTATTAGACATCTCTACCTAAATGTTCCACTGACACTTTAACATCAACACGTACAAAAACAAACTCATCTTCTTTTCCCATCAAATCTGCCATCCTTCCTCTCCTACCATGCAACCAGCAGCCCTAGCCAGAACCTTGGGAGGCATCCATGACTCCCTAACTTCATCTCCAGCCACCCATCTCAATCCATCACCCAACACTATCAGTTCTACCTCCTAAATATCTCTCTGCCTTAACTCTCCTCTTCACCTCACTGCCACAGTTCAGGCTGCCTTAGCTTATGGCCCACCTGGTACTGAACTATGATTATTTCAACAACCTCATAACTAATGCCCTTGTCTCTAGTCTAGACACAGTTTAATCCATTATCCACAATGCTACTAGAGCAGTTTTCTAAAATGCTAACCTGATCATGCCATTCCCCTGTTTAAATTTTCTATTTTATTTTTTAATAAACTTTTTTTTATTGTTAAATTCATTGAGGTGACATTGGTTAGTAAAAATTACATAGGTTCCAGGTGTACAATTCTACAATACATCATCTATGTATTGTGTTATGTGTTCATCACCCAGAGTCAGTTCTCTTTCCATCACCATATATTTAAGATCCCATCTCTCCTCTTCCCCTATACCTTCAGATAACCACTGACCACTAAACTATTAATTGTGTCCTTGAGACTTTGTTCCTTTGTTGCTTTCAACTAAAATTTTTAGGGTTTCTCTTTGCCATCATGATGAAAACCAAACTTATTACCAATGCATACTAGACCCTTTATGATCTAGTCACACCTCCGTCTCCTCCTAAAATTCTACAGTCCAATCACATTGCATTTCCTCAAACATGCTAAGTGCATGTCTTAAGACACATGCATATCTTCACCTGTTATGCTTGTATACTTTAATACAAGAGCCCACCTCCTTTCACCAAGCTACTACTACTTATCCATTAAGGTTCAGCTCAGATGTCATTTCAGGACACTTCCTCTAATCAGCCCTTCTCATCCCCAGTCAGAGTTAGGTGCCTATCTTATATGTGCCTCATAAATATTTGTAGAAATAAACTGAACCAATTCCACTATAATAAAAACTATGTAGAGGAGATGTTATTTGTTATGTTATTTGTTACAACTATGTTATTTGTTAAACACAATTTCACATGCATATTTATTTGCATGTGTTTGTAAATTGTACAGTGCAAAATATCATTTTCTTTTTTATAATTTAGATACACTAAATTTTATTTCCTCTATAACCCTTCAAAAGAAAACAATTTTTAAATGAAGAATGATATGTTGCAGGTATATAATACTTCATAGTTTCCAAGGCACTTGCACAAACATCCGCTCCAATACACTGCCACACACACTCATGGAGTGAGGAAAGCTAGGTTTCAACCCTATCTTGCAGAAGAGGAAAGGGAAATGGAGAAAGATTAGTTAATTTGCCTGAAGTCGCCTGGGCAGTAAAGTGCCCAATTTAGAATTCCAGCTTTCCAATTCCTAATCCAGTGCTCTTTCCAGCTGACCATGCTCTCTGCTCAGCAGACGTTCAGAAGGACTTGTTTTGCCAATGAAATAAGCAACTAGTGACGAGGTACAGACAGAGGCATGGTTTTTAAGGCAAACTGCTTTGGCCTAGCTGGTGGGCCTTCCCTCTGACCATCCCACCCCTGGACCTTGCAGCATTGCCTTCCTCACAATTTCTCTAATCTTAAGCAGCGCTTATTTTTTCTATCTTCCCACACATTTCCTTGCTTCCTCTTTCCCACTCCTTGAGTTCCTTTTTTCTCTTTCATTCCTTCCTTTCAATTCCTTAAAATTATTTTCTATCTCAATTTTATTACTTTGCATTCCCAATCATTTAAATTCTCACAAACTAAAAGTTGCTGTGCCATAAACATCTCAGTGGAAATACCAAAATTGGAATTTATTCTGCAGCTTGTTTAAACTCCAATCTCCTCCATTTGTTAAGTTAGGATGGTTTCCTAAAATGTCTTTGTGTACTATGATAAAAGTGTCTTACCTGAAGGTCTGTGCTTTAACTGCTTATATAGATCAATGGCACGCTGTTCCCTATGAAAGAGAAAACATGCTTTGTACGTGAAGATAATTTAATGACTCTAATAATCCACAACTTAAAATGAACAATACTCTTTGAATCAGGTAATGATTTCATTTTAAAGCAAGCACACATTGCCAATAAATATTTTACAGAGCATTTTTCACTAAGCGATCAAGCAAGACCTTAAAATGGTAAGTTTAATATACTTCTGATCGGCTGGGGTCTACCACCACATACACAACATCTTTGCATCAGAAACACTTAAATGGGCAAAAATTATGGCCTGTGCTTAGAGGGAAAATTCTGAAATTTCTAATCTAAACATTTGGAAAGTTGACCTCATTTAGGGCACTTAATAGATAATACCTTGGACTAGAAGCATGGAAAATAGAAATAGTTTGTAACTTAGAATACTTGAAAAATTCTTAACATTTGTATGAAAAGATGCTTTGGTCAACTCAAAGAGCTATTTCCAAAATTTCTGCTAAGAAAAAAAAAATCCTTTTTAAATACAATGCCAATATATTTGAAGAAAGGAGAACTATAGTAAATAACCACATATAGACTTAATCTGCCAGATGTATATAGAAAGAACAACCTGCTATAAAATATTATAGACACCAATACCAATGACATGAGGCCATCCTTACAGAGATTCCATCAAGTCTCCCTGACGTCTTCCATAGGGGCTCTTCTGTAGCTCCATGATTTCAGTGTGCAGGGACATGATCTGATCCTCCAGGTATCCAATGACGCCCACCTAAAATATGATGGAACACAAAAGAAATAACAGGTTCATCACTACATAACACAAAGATGAACTCAGACAGAGAATGACTTGCTGCTGCGGAGAACTATACAAGTTATTATGAAACACTGAGTTTGTTCAAGCCTTTTTATTACTTCAGATTCTAACACAATCTTTCCATGAGAACATATTGCTATGTTTCTCTTTCCTCTCCTGACTACAGTAAACTCCTACTGAGAAGCAAAAAAATGGAAGTGTCACTAACAAGACAGAGAAAAAGTGGCCATCAAGACCATTGCATCTCAGTTCTATGATCTGCATTGCTTCTTGTTTTTGACTGCCTTGAATAAGGATGCAGAAAGATAAAGATGCTGAATTTCCCATTCCAGGATACCAACTATCCTAACCGTATCCTCAGGTTAAGTGCTGGCATCAAGGACAGCAACAATTTAGTAGGACCATGGACAGATATACAGGTAAGGAAGGAATCTACCACCTAAAGAATGATCTATACCTAGTGTGACCATACAACTCATTGTCCAAACCTGCACAGTTTTGAGAGTGAAAAGGTACTATTGATAATTATGGAAAAACAGGTATACACAGAATGTTCTAGGCAAACCAGGAAGTACAGTAAAAAAAAATAAGTGATAACTACCATTTGTTATTTAATCTGCCTAGCTTTACTAAAAAAGAAAAAAAAAAAAAAAGGTATAGTCTCCATAATATAACACAGAAACTGAAGCTCATTGTGTCTTCAGTTTAGACTCATTTGCCCAAAGCCCTTGTTGTTATTCACTACAAAACATCTACCAGATATATGTTTAACATTCAGGAATGACATGAAAATTCCCTACATAACCAAACCAAACAAAGTTTCTAAGGGAGACCTCAGGAATTAATAAGCACACAGAATGAACACAGTGATTTTACCTGAGCATAGTGGACAGCCTTTTCTTCCATTTCCTTCCATGCTTTTAACATTTTTTCTGAGGCTAAAAAAAAGTCTTAATTGGTTATCTCAGAAATAGCCATAGCTTTAATTACTGACCTACCCACCCCCTTGCCACATCAACATCAAAAACAAGTTGAGTTGTCCCCCCAAATGATACTAGGTCTGATGATTAAGTTTGTAAACTCATTCTAGAAAAAATGCTACATACCTCATTACAGTAACCTTCAACGTACTCCCCTTGGGAAGCTATGCACCAATGCCAGCACCTAGTCTACCCTTCAAAGCAATTTTGGAACTCTTTTTCTGGAATGGCCATCAGAGCTGTCATTGCATTACCCTTGGTGTCCTAAATGTCATTAAAAGGTCTTTCCTTTATCTTTATCTTTAGGTAAAGAAAAGTCATTGGGGGCTCAATCAGGTGAGTAGGGAGGTTCCAATACAGTTATTTGTGTAGTGACTAAAAATTCCCTCACAGACAGTGTCATGTAAGCCAGTGCATTGTCATGATGCGAGAGCCGTAAGTTGGCAAGAAGTTCAGGTCGTTTTAGTCTAACTTTTTCACGCAGCCTTTTCAGCACTTCCAAATAGTAAACTTGGTTGACTGTTCATCTAACTGGTACAAATTCAGAATGAACAATCCCTCTGATATCAGAAAAGGTTAGCAACATTGTTTTGACTCTTGATTTGGACTGATAAAACTTTTTTGGTTGTGGAGAATTGGCTGACTTCCACTGTGCGCTTTAATGCTTTGTTTCAGGGTTGTATTGGTACACCCATGTTTCATCACCAGTGATAACACAGCCCAAAACATTGTCTTGCTTCTCTAAAAGGTCTTGGCAAACTTCAACTCTCCTTTACTTTTGTTCATTGGTGAGCTCCTTCAGGACCATTTTTGCACACACCCTTCTCATGCCAAGATTTTCAGTTAAGATTTTCCTAATGGTTTCTCTATTGATCTTTATTTGGTCTGCTATGCTTCTCAAAGTCAGCCAAAAATTTTGACACACAATTCCACAAACTTTTGCAATGTTTTCATCAGTTCTGCTTGTTACTGCCCGCCTTGACCTCTCTTCATCAGTGACACTCTCTCCCTTCAGAAAAATGTTCAATCCATTTGTACGCTGCTGTTTTCTTCATGGCATTATCCCCATAAACTTGGACTAACATGTCCCTGATTTCACTTCCACTCTTGCCAAATTTAACAAGAAATTTAATGCTTGTTGTTGCTCTAATTCAAGCTCCAACATTCTTGCAATGGCACACAAAAACATTCAACAATGAATGCCACTCAGCAAGACACACCACACATCAACACGAACATAGCAGTGAGACACAGATACACCAAGGTTATGAAACCTT
Organism: Lyroderma lyra; assembly: GCA_004026885.1. Classification (NCBI taxonomy): domain Eukaryota; kingdom Metazoa; phylum Chordata; class Mammalia; order Chiroptera; family Megadermatidae; genus Lyroderma; species Lyroderma lyra. The sequence continues at coordinate 66,406 of PVJL010000680.1, forward strand.
ACCTAATTGTTTGTACAGTGCTGCCAACCTAAGGCCCCAATGGCAAGTTCGCAAACTTAATTATCAGACCTCATATGTTGAAGTCCTAACTCAGCACTTCAGAATGTGCCCTTATTTGGAAATAGGGTCACTGACATGCAATTAGCTAAATTAAGATGAGGTCATCCTGGAGTAGGGTATGACTAATGTCCTTAAAAGAAGAGGAGACACAGACACAGACATGAAGGAAGAGCTCCATTTGATGACAGGCAGAGACTAAAGTGCTACATCTGCAAGCCAAGGGCCGCCAAGGACCACTGGTAAAACACCAGGAAGCCAGGAAGAAGCAAGGAAGGATTCTTCTCCACAGCTTTCAGAGGAAGCATGGCCCTGCCAACACCCTGAATTTGGACTTTGAACCTCTGGAACTAAGATAATAAATTTGCTCTTTTAAGTTACCCAGCTTATAATAATTTGTTACGACAGCCCTACGACACTAATACAGGTGGCATCCTCTTTTTAAAAAAGAGAATTTTTAAAGTAATACGTGAACATGATTTTTAAAACATCAAACGTCATAAAAGGATATAAAAAGAAAAGACTATCACTTCCTCCCCTTTACCCTCCACCCTAAGAGAGCTAGCTTATTGTTAATCATTTGTTATATAGACACCCTTTTCCCTCACAAATGAGACAATCTATGCATATTTTTCTTTGTTTTTCCCCCAACTTAAAACATCACTGCCATGAAAGACCAAAGTGACCTTAATGTCAGCACGCGTAGGTCTACCTCATTCTTTTTTAACAGTTGCATAAGATAGACAACTGATAAGACATTCAAAGATAAGTTAGAGAAATAATTATGTTTTGCCATTCACGAGAACACCTACAACATATAACTAAAAATGAAACATCAAACACAGAACCCGCTCTAGTGGGTAAACTTACATATTCACCCAACTGGAAACTATTGATCATTTATTCTAAGATACACATACCTTAATTAAGACAAGTAAACAAACAGGATTTGTTTCCCAAAAAAGAATTTGTTTCATTAAAAAAAAAAGAAAGAAACAAATGCTGGTAGTGACCTCTTCAGTTTGTTATTTGATTTTGACTCTGCTTCTTACATTTCCTTAGTATAGCTGAAGGTAGATAGGCTTAAAGTCAAATACTAAAAAACTAGAGGCCATGTGCAATAAAAAAGTGGGACTACACAGTAGGTGGCTTGGGAAAAAAATGGAATTATTTCTGTTATTATTTATAGAAAGATAAGGCGTTTACAATTTCCCTAGCTAAGAAGTTACCCCAATAGATTTTGTATCATTTTTAAAAATGAGATTTGAAAATCACAAGTTCTTAAATCACTTCTGTATTTTTTGGAGCTAAACAATTTTAGTCTAATTGTGGGAAACAAAACATAAAGTTGCTCAACTAATGGTTGGAAAGAAGCTAACATTCAAAACAAACATGGTTACAATGACTTGAGGTTATGCTGTTCTTGTTCTAATGTGCACAAAAGAGAAACAACTGGCTATGAAGCAAGCAGGCAAAATAGCAGATGGCTTTGAGACCAGATGTTTCTTCCAAATACATTACCCAAACACTTACATATTCCATAAGTCATCTGCTCACTATATCTTTCCAAGTCAAGCTGAATGCTTTTGTGAAAGAACTCCAGTTTAGCTTTCAGTTGCTGGGATGCTGAAATCAAAGTGTTCTTCATTTTTGTCAAGTTAGCATTATATCTAAGAAGACTTAACCTAAACCACAGCCAAAAAAACAAAGAAAAAACAGCATTTCATAAACACTGGATAAAAATTTTAAAACTTAAATTGCCATGAGCCCAAAAGCCTAAATTTCTATTATCAATCTACAGCTGATCTCTACAATCTGGTCTCTGTCTGTGATATTCTATGATAAAACAATCTCCTTTAAAGAAGGATGTTCTCTTCATTACTCTTAAGCCATTGCAATTGAAAGGTTTCAGACCATTCCATGGGTCTGATCAGAATATTTTATTCCAAATTGACCCAATATTTTAGTATTGCATTGAAAACAGGCAGGATTAACTCTTGAGCACTAATGTGTATGACATTGGCCCTACAGACAGACTCTACTCACATTGCTGCTCTCTGTCCCTGAAATAGTCTGCTGTAGTCTTCTTTCAGCCCAGACACATAGTGCACGGCTTCAGCCCACACTTTACGCAGCTGTATAACTGGAAGTTGTATTTTGCTGTCCTGTACTACATGTAAGATGGGGGAAAAGAGATAAGAGTTACTTTTTAAGATTTCAGACTTTGTTAATCATTCTTTGTGATTTCCTATCCATACAAACATCATTCCCATGGATGCTAAAAAGAACTACTTGTTACTGTTTCATTCGGTTCAATATACATGTACTGAGCACATGCAATACATAGCCCTGCTCTAGGTACCAGGGGAAATAAAAAGAGTAAGACATAATCACAAAGCTTTCAATTATTCCTATAACTGTCTTTTTTTTCTCTCTCTTGCTTTCTTCCAACCTGGAATGCTCTTTTTTTTGGGGGGGTGGGGGGTAGTTCCCTGGCTGGGAATTTAACCCAGGCCGCGGCATTCAGAGTGCTGAAGCCTAGCCACTACACCACCAGGGAACCCCCTGGAATAATCTTTTTTTTCTCTCCACTAATACAAATTCTTTGTTTCTTTCACGTTCTAAATCAAGTCCCATTTATCTCCTCCACAATCCACCATGGTCTTTCCTGCCTTTGAATAATAAATTTCACCTGCTGGACTACCAACCTAGCTTCTGGAAAACAGGAGTAAATAGCAGTTTAATAACATATGCTTTCTTCAATGCCAGACTCAGGAAATTTTCTATTTATGATTATCTCTTGCCCTTTTTTTTGGTAAAGGAAATGTTACTTTCTAAAATCATGGCAGGTATGTATGTTAAGTTCAATGGAATTCCACTTTAATGTTATAAAATTTTCCAAGAATGAAAGAGATTAACCCTATACTTTAAGGTGGCAATTAAATTCTGCTGTTCTTTTCCAATGAAAACCTTCAGAGAAAGGGTGCTAAATGAGTGTTAATATTGAGAAAACACATTATCTGAAGCAGGCTTCAAAAAAAATACAGTTATGTACCTAGAAATATCTTGACTTCCTCTAATAATAATTAATAGCCTCAATTAACGCTTCTTCTATTCGAATATACCCACACTTACTCCTGAGGCTTCCTACAATAGCCAAAAAAAAAAAAAAATTTTTTTTTTAAAGTCTGGGAAGGGGAGTCTGATCTAAATACACACACACACACACACACACACACACACACACACACAAACACACACACACACTCTTCAAACATTAAAATCTGACACCCCACTAACAAGAAGAACAGAGTCCATCTCTTGATTTCTATACTACTCTCCAATTAAAGGAACCAGGGCTCCTTGGAGAAATGGCAGATTCTAGGGCTGGAGCAGGAAATACACAAGATGGCCCTGAAATACACAAGATGGCCCTAGATTACACCATAGTGCCAGGAAGTAAGGAAGTGCTAAAAAAAGAAAACCCGCATTGATGGGGCAAGTAAAAGCAGCACAGGAACCCACTGAAAGAGCTCCTAATGGCCAAAGCTACAACAATTTGAACAACAAAATAAGAGTTACTTTTTAAGATTTGAGAGTTCATTCTTTGTGATTTCCTGTCTATACAAACATCATTCCCATAGCTGCTAGAAAGAACTACTTGCTACTGTTTCATTCAGTTCAATATATACAACTACTGAGCACTTGCTCAGATACAAGGGGAAAGAAAAATGAGTATTGGATTATAATTCAAAGTATAATACCTATGAATCTATATTTATAATAATAATTAAGTAAATTAATAAATGGAAGACAAGAGACAAATCTCCCATGCAAAGAATTCCAAATAAATTATGTGGATACTCTACCTTAAAAGAGGGGGAGCAAAACTCCCCACTCCTTCAGTGTGGGTTCTGTATAGTGACTTCCTTCCAAAGAGTATAGTATGAAAAGGGGGTAGGGGGAGAAGAAATTTTACAGTGCAGAAATCTCACAAATATATACTTCAGCCAAGTGAACAAGGTCAATACCAACTGCCATAAATCATGTTGACAGCATGTACCCTTTATATAATGTGATAAAAATGGCACATTACTTCTGTGATCTTTCCTCTTAAAAACCCATCCTAATTTAATCATGAACGAAAAAAATCAGACAAATTGCAATAGATGGGCATTCTACAAAATATTTGACCAGTATTCCTCAAAACTGCCAAGGTCATCAAAAACAAGGAAAGTCTGAGAAATTGTTACAAGGCAAGAGGAGCCTAAGAAGACATGACAACTATATGCAATGTGGTGTCCTGGATGAGATCCTGGAACAGAAAAAGGACACCAGATACAAACTAAGAAAATCTGAATAAAGTATGGACTTCAGTTAATAATAATATATTGGTTCATTAATTGTTAACAAAATGTACCATACTAATGTAAGACCTTAACAATAGGGAAATTATGAGCGAGCGAGTGAGAGGAGTAACAGGAGAAACTATTATCTGCTCATTTTTTTCTGTAAATCTAAAACTGTTCTAAAAAGAGAAAAACTAATAAAAAGGAATGATTTTATTATATCATAATATAATAAATAGAGGAATGATTATATAATTTAGGTCTTTATGCCCAATTTTGTGCTTGATTTTAGTTTGGGGTAGATAAAAATGGACCACTTCTTAAAAAAAAAAATTCTCACAGTATAAATGAAAACATTTGAACATTAAGCAGTATTCACAGGATAAAATAAAATTTTTGAAAGTGCTTAAATAATAAAAGAGCCAACTAAAAAGTAGACGTAATTAACAACAGAGCTTCACTCTCTCATCTGTGAGAGGACCATCCTTAGGAAAGCAAATCACCCACATGAGGGCTCTGGTGGTGATTTAAAACCTACCTTTTCACTTTCCAAACTACAGAAATGCATTTTTCACCACAACTAGAAACCCGAAGTATGAAATAGAGAACAAAAACACCAAAGATCATTTCTACTAATCATGTTGAGTCAAAGTTTTATTATTTCAGGTTTTAAAGCTCAGTTAGTAAATGGGAGAGACTTACCAATATAATTTACACAGTCAGATAAACTTCTGGAAGCAAATGGTCCTTCATAGACAGTCTTACTTTTATCAAACAAATAAACCATATAGCTATCACAGCCCCTCTGAAAAAAAGAAACAATTAAAAAGATTCTTGAACACCCTAGGGAGTTCCCTAAGTACTTCTGCACTAGTTTTCCTACTCTAAAATGCAAATAAACAAAGTCCATGTTCATTAGCACACATCTTACATATTTAAGGTCTAAAATTTTATTTAGGAAAAATAAATAAATCACTTCAGTATGGGCCAAAGTGAAAATCACCAAAAAGACAAAAGCAAAACATCATAAAAACAGATATCTATACAATGGGAATACTACAGTAATCAGAAAGAATGAAGTATAGATGCATGCTATGACATGAATGAACCTCAAAAATATAATGCTAAGTATATACAAGAAGTCTGACACAGGAGACTACGAGTTGAATGATCCATTTATATGAAATATTCAGAAAAGGCAAAACCATACAGATAGAAAGTAACTTAGTGATTGCCTTGGAGTGGACAGCATGGAGATGAATAGTTAATGGGCATGAAGAATCTTAGTGAGATGGAAATGTTTTAAAACTGATTTATGGTGATTGCTGTGTAGTAAATTTACTACAACAAAAACCAAAACAAAAAAAACCCTGAACTGTACATTTGAAATGGGTAAATTATGATATATAAAATATGCCTCAATGAAGTCAAATAAAATGAAAAAAGAGTCATGACCACAATCATCTTTTACCATCCATCTATCTTCTGACAGGACCTATGAGACTGCTGGTCTAATCTCAAGGTTCTAGGCTTCAAGACAAAAAGAGAAAAAAGAGCGAGGAAAGAACTAGCACCAAAGAGAAAGTCATACATAGTTCAAAATAACAAATGCTTCCCTTCTGTCTACTTCAATTTGCAAAGCAATGATACGAGAAATGAGTAGGATAAAATTAAAAGAATTATAAGATGTGTATCACCCCTGAAGGGATTCCAAATATACTTTAAAAAAATGCAAGGCATGCAATCCCTCTACGCAAAAAGATTTCTTATATTTTTCTAGCATATTAGATTTCTCTTACTACTCCATCTAGAACACATTGAGAGGCTGGTTTCCGAGGATCCAGAGAAATTCCCGTCTCTGACAGCAGCTCTTGAGAACCAGTATTTATTCCAGTTTCACGCTCAATGCGAGACTGCAGTGAATGAAGACTTTCATCAGGTGGTAACAAAAAAGAAATTATCTTTGCAGAAGTCATATTTAGGATGTGTACTATCTGTATAAACAAGAAAAAAATAAATCATTATTCATCATCTGCTACATAAAAGATTCAGTGCTAGATACTAAAGAGAATATTAACAAAAGGCATCTTCTCTGTACTAAACAAGGTTCAATCATTATCTAAAGTGCGATCTCCTATAATTATAAAATATTCTGAAAACTGAAGTTTATTTTTCCATTAGAACAGATATTAGTTCCAAGGAGTAGTTTCAAAGTTCTAGGGATGCATAAAATCAAGAAATAAAAACCCATATTTAAAAAGCCAACACTTATTTATTATAAAAACATATCACAGACCTGGTAGGAGATGTTCCATTTTTGAAGTGCCTAACAGATGACACCATAGAGTTAAGTGCTTTATGTTTAACCTAACATCCCATTAATTAGATGTTCTAATCTCCCTTTTGGAAAAGAGAAAAACCAGAGCTCTGAGAGGTTAACTTGTTAGAGATAACTGACAGAGCTTAGATCTGAACTCATATCTGTCTACCTTACACTGTCTCAAGAAATAATCATCTGAAAGAAGAGCTGGGCTTCTCTTGAAACAGAGAAAAGCACTGTTACCCTCATTTTTCAGATAAGGCAACCAAATAAATCCCAGAGCAGTAATCTGGCCTAAGGGCTCAAAGGTAGGTAACAAAACAGCCTTATTACTCTCACCTAAAGCTCCACTGAAAACAGGAGTGGCCTGATACAGGACAAGTAAGTGTGAGACTGAGTTAAGTGGGGCTCTATCCAGGTAACCAAGGACAGCCAGAATTAGAGGTCATTCTTCTGAACACAACATGATTTTAAATCCTCTTCCTTCCACTATTCTTAGGTAAGTCATACAAAATTAATACCTGTGCTTCTCCAATGCCTTACAAAGATAGTGTATGTAAATTATTAAAATTATTTCCACTGGAAATGTTACTGCAGAGGTAACACATTAACTTTCCTTTAATATAGTAACCTTTTATGTTCAAAAAAAGTGGGGGGAAGAAAAGAGGATCTTCAAAGTTGACATGTATGTACAATATAGGTATACCAACTGAGACCTACTCTTGCCCAGCCTAGGCAGAGTTCAATCTATGATAGCTGCCTACTGATAACAACAGAAGAAATTTAGGATGAAAATCCTACAGTGCACATTTACTTTTATACAAGGTATGTGTCAAACTAGGGTAAGTTATTATGGCAGCCCACTACCAAAGCTTAGCCAGAAGGGAGCAAAAGAAAGGAAGAGGAAACACAACTTAAATTTATCCTTTGTTCACTCAAATATTTAATGAGTGCCTACTATGGTACATACTATTAAGTGTGTTGTGGTGGTAGTGGGTATGCAAACTGAGTCACTTATGATCCTTGACTTCCATAGGAAAATAGTCAAATAGAAGGTATTAAGAAACATTAAGGGAACTAAAATGTAAGGCAAAATGCAATAGGTACTATAACAAAGTAAAGTATTGTACAGATCCCAGAAGAGATTACTTGGTAGGAGGAAAGGAGCACTTTATAAAGGATGCACTATTTTTGAGCTAAACTTTGAAAAGGAAGAAAGATTAGAAAGAGGAAAAAAATGAAAAAAGAAAGCTTCTTGTAGGCAGAAAACAGGGTAGGCAAAGTGGATGAGCATAATAAGAGAATATAAATAATCCAGTTAAAATGTATCTAAAAACAATGCCCCCTTAGGGCATAATATGAGATAAGGCTGGGAGTGTAGGAGAAAAGATCAAGATAGATTCTGAATGTCAATGTACAAGATTTGGACGTAACAGGCAAAAAGGAACTATAGGCGGCTTTCTAACTTGAGAAACTGATAAGCTGAGAATCGTTAAAAGATAGATCTGACCAAGTACTTACAGATACAAAGATTGAAAGAGAAGGAATAGTTAGACAAAGTTTCAGACCCAGGTAACTGGAAAGGTGATAATGAATGTTAGAGCCACAGTAAAATCTGCAGAAGTAGATTTAATGAAGCAAATGTGTTCAGCTTTTAATAAATTAAGTCTTGGGTCCCAGTGGAACCATCAGTTACATAGCAGTTATAAATATTCTGCAGAAAAGGCAAAACTAAGGAGATAAATTTGAGAGTTATACATATTCAGTTTATCGTTAGAGTTATACAACAGAAGAACTGCCAAAGGAAAGGAAGAAAAAGTAATATGGAAAAAGAGAAACCCAAGGAGAGACTCTTAGGATGATACAGTTACACTTAGGGGTCTGAAAGAGGAGGCAAAAAAGGAATACTTAAATATTTCTGCTTCACTGTTATCTTCAGTGGCAAGTTCAGTACTCTTTTTAAAAACTTTTCTATGGATTTAAAGTTTTTCATAATAAACAGTTGGAGAAATGTACAATCAGATACTCTAAACTGTTTTTCTAAAGGGAAAGAAACATTACAGTAACTGTTTGGATTTCTTTTCTCAATGAAAACCAAATACCTGTCATTCCATCACTGAATATAATAAACACCTTAGAAAAATGCTCAACCATAATACCAAGCTGTTCTGCATTGCATGCTTCTGTGTTCATGATATTTCCCTGCCTATAAACCTCTCCTCCTGCCCATTCCCCTGCCCATTACCTATCCTTCAAAATTCAGTCCTATTATCATGTCTAGGAAGCATCCCTAAACTACTGGGAATAATGCCCTATGCGTACCTTATTCTGGACAACCTTGCAATAATAATGATCCTTTAAAGAAGATATTAGTGATTCTGAGCTATAAACATAAATATACATACAGATATATACAAGAGCTGTCCAGAAAAAAACCAGCCATAAATGGTTCTATTTTTCATATTACATCGCTGGATTCTTTCCGGACAGCCCTCGTATATCCAGATTCACAGATAGATAAATAGTGGTGCTGCAAATTGAACTAAAGTCTAGACCATAAAACACATAGGGAGGACTCTTTACCTATATTCTGTGACAAGCAGACACTCATGAACTAACCTTCAAATTCAGAATGTGATCCATTAATACAAAACATCTTGGCTGCTTCAAAGTAAGATCAACAGGTCCTCCTCTCTGCTGAGGATCCCAGCTCAGCATCAGTTGTAGCCAGTTTTCCATGGGTTCTATTATTAAACTAGAAAGTGTACAAAAATAGTGTGAAAATCATGTTCCAATTTTCCTTTAGTATTGGAAAAATGGTAATTTTATAGGTTGTCCATTTCCTTTCTCATTACTTGTCTGTACCATTTTGTATCTTACTTTCAAATAATTCATGAAATGACAGGGGGACAAACTTTTTTCCATAAAAAATAACCCAAAACCCACATGTATAAGTTAGTCACTGGCAATTCCACAGGAGAATCCAGTCCCATTCTCCAAGGAACCCATTTACTTTAGAATCTCGAGTCTTCCTAGCACCAAAGCCAATTAGCTGAATGGCATCAGTTCTGGTTTCCACTAGACCGGTGCTGTCTAATATGGTTGCCACTACTCACAAGTGGCTATTTGCATTTACACTTAAATTAATAAAAATTAAATAAAATTTAATATCCAGTTCTTCAGTCATATTACTCACTTTTCAAATGCTCAACAACTTCCTGTGGTGGGTGCAGATATAAAACATTTCCATCATCACAGAAAGTTGTGCTAGATAATGTTAGTTGGAACAGACAATTCTACTGTTCTTTTACAACCCTAAAGAAACTGAGGCAAACTTCCTCAACTGAAATATACACTTACCTACAAAGGCTATTTGGTTGAGGTAAATGACTACTAAACCGAACTTCTCCTGTCATCTCTTCACATGCAAATATACATTTTGGATCCTTCTTCTTAATTTTCTCATGCCTATAAAAAAAAAAAACCAAAGCTACCTCAGTCAACAACCCGATTTTCACAAACAGTCTAAGATTTTTGCCATTTAATTTTATTCAGTTATGTGTTTAAAAGGCAATTATACCACTTAAAGAGAGGAGGAATAGATTAGGCAAGTGAAAATTTTCATTCCCACTTAAGCACACCAACGTTCTCTTTCATTTCTTACCAGGTAAATGGCTGCAGATGATGCAAAAAAGGCCTATAGCCAGCAATACATTCAAACACCATGGTCCCAAAGCTCCAATAATCAACAGTGGCTGTGTAAGGTTTATTCTCAAAGAGTTCTGGGGCCTTAAAAAGAACAATATGCTTCAAACATCATACTATAAGAGAAACACTACTTTATTCTTGAACTACTATATTCATGACCTTCGGAAATAGAGACTTTTGTACACTTAACGTCAAAGAAATAATATATATCTTACCAGATACTGTAATGTTCCCACAAAAGATGTACATAGACTTCCTTGATCAACATCTTTGGCATACCCCAGATCAATTATTTTATGTATAATCTGAAAAATAATAAGTATTAAGTGGTTGAGAAATTTAAAAAGAAGAGGCAACAATGTCTTATGGTTCTGGAGAGTGTGGTGGTGCAGAGTTTGGGCTCTGGAATAACACCAATCTGTTTCAAGCCTGAGCTCCACTCCTTAACTAGCCATGTGATCTTGATTAAGTCACTTAACATCTCTCAATTTCCTATATAATGATATTACTAACAATCCCTACTTCACAGAATTGTTAGGAGTCCATGAAATAGTGAAAGAAAAGAATTTAACATAGTGCCTTGTACATGGTAAAAACTAAATATGGATTGGCTATTCGTGTTTATTTTGGTATATTCAGAATAAGCTCGATATATTAAATTGGAAGGCAAAAGTAAGGGTGTCTTCCAAACTTGAAGAAGCATCATACCATCTTATAGGGGATCAATGTGAGTAAATACTCTTCTAACCCCAAGAATATCCTGAAGTATTTTCATTAAAAAAAAAAAAAAAAAGGCAGACAGCTAGTGCCAAGCATACATAAAAGGCTCCAAAGAGAAGCATCACCATCAAAGTTTCATCACCTTCAATTAACCACCATCTTCACTAACTAAAAGACCACACAATCCAATTCAAAGTTCAGACTCTTGGCTTTACATCTTTATTGGGATGCAAGTAGGGTGAGAAAAGTAAGAAAACTACTCAAATTATTCTAATAAAAAAATATTGCAGAAGTCAATTCACAATTTCTGGCTCTTCTCAAGCTGACTCACTTAAGAATCTGAAACATTAAGGTTTTGAATTTTAATTAATTATAGAACTTAGGACTTTTGGGAAGAAGGAAGGTTTTTTGTTTTTTGGGTTTTTTTTAATAAAAAACATACTTAAGTAAATGTACTTTTTAAAAAAAGTCAAACAAACCCAGGCTGTGTTTTTTTGGATGTGCTTTGTAAAGATTAACAAATTATTTACTCACTGTCCACCACCTCTGCTAGATACGTGCTAGAAAAACAGAAGTGAACAAGACAGGTGCCATTCCTTCTCCAATGGCGCTACTATGTTAGCAGAGGAGATAAATAACTAAGCACAAAACGACAGTTCAGTGTAATGAGAGCTGGAGAGAAAAAGTATAGAGTGCGATGGAAGGGCGCCAAACCTCAAAGACTGTCAGGAAGATCGTACTCAGTTGGCATGAAACATTTGTTCAGCTCCACCTACCTTTCCACCAACATCCTGAAGAACTATGTTTTCAGGTTTTAGATCGCGATGTATAATTTTGTTTTCATGCAAATATCGAATCCCAGACCCTAAATAAAGTTTAAAATGTATTTTGAGGTAAAACACTGTATTAAAAAATTTTCATCTCATATTTTGTATTTCTCTGATGCTCAAATTTATATGGACTATAACTACACAATTAATGATATTACAATAGTTCAGATTTTCTCCATAGAAAATCCGGTAACAATTATAAATATATGCTCAATTAACTTACGAGAATTAACATAAAAAAGAAATGGAACAAACAATTTAGAAAATCCTTTATCCTTGTAGCTTTTCCCTCCCACCTAAATCACCCTCTTCAACTAGACTCTGACTTCCAAGACCTGGGAAAAGAAGCAAAACCAAAACACACAGAGAAACATTCCTGGCTTTTGAGCTTGCCCTAAAGGCATAGGTATGGTTACCTTAGGGATTTTTCTGGAGTAATTCTGATTAAAAAAACATTTCACCCTAAGAGTTAACTTGAGAGTCTAAGCCCATGAGATGCAATGCCACTGGTAAATAAAATTACTATGTTAAATCAGGGAGGGAGGGAGAGTAAAACTGAGTAAGGTCATTTCACACGGTATTTTCTTTTTGTCAGCAATTGTATATCTATTAGCCAAAAATGGACTCCTGCCAAAAACAGAAACTAACAAAATATCCTAGTTCTAACTTAGCATCAACAGTAATAGTTACATTTTTCTGATCATTTCTTATAGATATTAAAAATCCCATGCTCTGTAGTAGCATACTGAATCTTTTATGGACCAAAAAGGCATTAAATAATGGTGGTATTTTCACAGGGATTGCATACCTATATCACTCAGTAAAGAAAGTATCTGGCTTTCTTTAAGTCCACAGCAATTTTCTGGTTTGTTGAGTAGCTAAAGAAAAAAAAAAAGAAGTCTAAAAATGTATACTGCCAATACTACTGGGTAGTAATAGCAAAACATTAATCACTATACTCTAAGAGAACATTAAGAAGATAAGTCAAGATTAATACTACATAACGGGAAAAATTACCAAATCCATACAGAGAACATGTAAATTTCATGACAAGGCTATTACAAGTAAAGATAAAGAAGGGAAAATATTTGAAATTGAAAAAGGTTGAGAAGTATCACATATACATATAAAACAATCTACCCATATGGCAGATTTAAAATAAGATGGGAAAGAAAGACTTGCAATAGAGAAAAAAAACTGTTTTCTAAACACCTTAAGCTTTGGTATTTTGCTCTAACACCACCAATACAGTCCCATCCTGCAAATGCTGTAACAGAAAGTGTTCTTAATCAGCAAACATTCCCTATAGTGGGTCAGAAAATACTTCAGGCTTTGCAGGCCATATGGTCTCTGTCACAATTACTCAAGGCTGCTGCTGTAGTAAAAAAGCAGCAATAAAAACAGGTAACAGCTAATAGATGTCACCCCAATACATCTAACAATAAAAATGAATTTAAAAAGTAAAAAAAAAAAAACCAAAAAAAAAACAGGTAACAGGCCACAGTACCGACCCTATTCCAGATTATCATACTGAATGTGCTCAAGCACTGCTAAAGTTGATGATTTATTTACTATCTCATCATCTCAAAACATCCATACTACCTTCCGGAGATCTCCTCCAGAACAGTATTCCATGGCTAGAAGAGGCACATCATTAATCAAAAAATTTAATTCCTCAGGAACATCACAGGCCTTTACAACATTGGAGTGGTTCAACCTAACAAAAAGGGGAAAACAGAATTAAAATTTTTTTCCAATAAAAAGGGATTAAGTTTGAAATGACAGTTAACTGACGGGCAATGGGGGAAGAAAGGCTGGCATTATTAATAATATTCTAATTTCTCATTTGTATAGTTAAAAATTAGTAATTTAAAAAATAAAGATAAAAAAAACTATGACTATTACTACAATTACATTTCCATGTGCCAAGCAGTAAAATGCATTAACTCACCTACTTGTCAGAATAATCCTACCATAGGTAGATTTATTAACAGTCTCATCATATACGAGAAAACTCAAGCACAAATTGCTTAACTTAAGATCATATGGCAAGTAGGTGGTCAAGTAACTATTCAAATCTGGCAGTCTGGCTCCAAAACCTATATCATACTGCCTCTCCCATAATCACGTACAATGTCATCCAGAGGTGTACACTATTAAAACTTTGGCATACTACCTTCCAGTTTTTAATCTGTGCACAAATATATTCTTTCAATATATTTCAATATGAATCATGCTATGTATTGTTTTCTAACACCATTTTTTTAAACTTAACAATATATCACTCCAGCCATCATCATCATCATCATCATCATCATCATCATCATCATCATCAAGTAGTGGATCTCAAAACTAAAATAGAGTCCCAGGTCCTAGGGACCTAAAGAAACAGAGTCTCTACACAGCCAATATGAGAAGTATTAAAGTGAACTGAGAACAAATACTGAGTCAGAAAGTGCTTATTTTAAATCCAGATGCTCTCACCTACCAGTTTTATGACTGTATGAGCTTCAACTTCCTCACCTATAAAATAGGAATAATACCTAAATACAGGGCTGCTATAACAACTAGAATTATTATTTGTAAAGCACTTAGCATGATGCATGTGGTTTTAAAATATGTCCACTTCTCCTGTCAAGAGTTTAATTCTCCTCCCCTTGAGTGTAGGCTGTATTTAGTGACTCATTTCTAACACATACAACAGGGTGGAAAGGATGGAGTACGACTTCTGAGGAAAGATCATAAAAGATACGTCAGCTTCCATCTTGCTTTCTCTCAGATTACTCACTTTGGGGAAAGCTAGCTGCCATGTCATGAAGACATTCAAGCTTCCCCATGGAGAGGCCCATATAGTGAGAAACGGATGCCTCTAGCCAATAGCCATATAAATAAGCCTGGACACGGATACTCCAGCCCCACTAGAGAATTTGGATGACTGCAACTCCAGTCAACATTCTGGGATGTTTCAGAAGGAATATCCTGAGTTAGAACCATCCAGCTAAGTTTTTCCTAAATTCCTAAACCACAGAAACTGTGAGATACTAAATATTTGTTGTTTTAAGCCACTAAGTTTTGGGGTAATTTTTTACAAATCAATAGATACACTACTTAACAGAAGTAGGTGAGAGTAAAAAAAATGAGAGTAGTGATTATTATTTAACTAGAAAGTATAATAAATGAGCACTGGCCAAGATCCAGAAGAAATAGATTCTGGGAGTTCCCTGGTGGTGTTAGTGGCTTAAGGCTTTGGCGATGGCACTGTCAACGCTGTGGCCTGGGTTCGATTCCCAGCCAGGGAACTACCCACATACTAAAAAGAAAATAAATAAATTAATTAATTAAAAAAAAAAAAAAAAAGAAATAGATTCTGCCCTCATAGAGCTGAAATCTAATAATACCTAGCTGGCTTTTTAAACTAAACCTACTTAATCATAATATATGTTGTTATTTGAAACAGGACAAATCTATTAAATGAAAAAGAGAAAAAATATATATTCCCAAAAAGATCCCAAGATGAATAGATTCCTGGCCTCCCTATGATGACATCTGGCCGGCTGCAGAACTCGGGAAATGTAAGTCAAATACACTTACTTTTTCATGATCTGGATTTCATGACACCACCGTTCTCTGTTTTTGGTACTTAGCTCTAGGCGACAAGACTTAATTGCTATTTTGAGATCAAGTTCCTGCCAACATAGAAAATCAATAGAATTAGGTTTTTGCCAACTTGGAGAAACAAAACTCTTCAGCTTTAGTAATTAAATATATTTATCCACACCTCTCTTGAGTCAATGCTTTTACTAGGTAAACCAGGAAACTATTAAACCAGTGCTTTAAAAATGACCTCCAAGCATACCAGCAAAAAATTATTGAAGCTGTTCCTCTAACAGGTCTCTTCAGAACACTGTCTCAGATACACTGCTAGAAAAATACGAAGACCTTGTCTCCCTCACAGACCCCATTCTGAGCTTAGTCAAGACAGCTAACAAGGGCACCAGCTTTCAGCGTAACTAGAAGAGGATTACTTCAGGGCTCCCAGGCCTCAAAAGCAAAAAACAATTTTAGTATGACCAAACCTAATACAAAAAACCTCCAAATTAGTTTCTAATCTTTGCATTTCAAATGATATTAAAAAATCCTAACAATAATTGCACTTGTTTCCATATTAATAAAATGAATCTAACAGCTCTTGCCTATGATTAGTAATTTAGCCAGTTCTGTCTGAAATGAAAACCAAACTGATGCATAGTATAGGAAATAGCCAGACTTCATTACATTCTGACAATAGTAATAATGCAGCCCAGAAACAGCAGTCCAGACCAAACAAGAGCAAAGAAAATACACAGATGAAGAGGCACAAGTAACATGTATGGGCTAGTTTGAATGGGGGGTGGTAGGGGTGGAATGTGGAAAGTTAGAGATAAGATAGTTGATAGTCAATGTACAGAGAAGGAACTATGCTACCATCTAGCCTAACCACAGTCCTCATGCCCTTCAACCTTTCATTTTAAGGAGGTACTTGGTTGTAGCTAGGTCCCATGTAAGATTTTACCACCATGGAAACAATCTGGTATAACCATGAGCTAACAATAAACCCTAAATTCTCACATGGATGAAGCAGGAAGCTATCTATTTCAAAAAGGTCCCGTCCTGTAAGATCCTTCAACTTCTCAGTTTCTATTTCACCTACTCTGTGAAGGCTTTCCTCACTCTTATCTTTTCACAAAGAATGTTCTATAGAAAGTTTATAGATGTGCAGCCAAAAAAAAAAAAAGAAGTTTTGTGTTTAAAAAAATGAGAATATTCCAGAGACAGGTAGTGGTAATGGTTGCACAACAATGTAAATGTACTTAATGCCACAGAACTGTACACTTAAAAATAGTTAAAATGATAAATGTTATATAATTTTTACAATAAAAAATTGAAAAATAACTAAGTTAAATTAGTTTCTTTACTATAGGACTTCTTGAGAACTTTCAGTACGCTTATGTGAGCTATGACTCTCCAAATGAAGGAATATTATAGTATATGCAGCATTTACCCAATGTATTTGACCACAGTATCCTTTTTCCAGAGTTTCATGAGATTAGTTTTTCCAAAAACACTGTCAGAAGTGCTACCTTATTCCCTAGGAAGGGTTTTTGGGTTATTTTGTCATTCTTCCATATTATTCCAAATACCTTCATGACACAGATTACCACATTATACTTAAAAATGTTTCTGTGTCTACCTCTCCTATTAGACTTGAAATCTCCCTAAGGACAGAAAATATTGTTTTTGTTTATTTGGGCACCATCAGCACCCCAGACAACAATCGGCTAAATACACCATCTCATACCTTTTTCTCTTCCTCGCTGCGATTTAAGAGGTGTAGGAAATACTGGGATGTGACTTCCACTAAAACACAAGGACCTTGAAAGCTGTAAATGCAAACCCTAAGTCAGGCTTCAAAAAGTAATGATGCTGTTTCCAAGTTTTATGACAGAGTATTTCTTTTCTTTTCATTATAGGCCAAGTTGTCAAATGTCCCAGCTTGGGAAGTCCACTCTGGACGCTTGGAAAGTTCCTGAGAGATTTCTAAGATTCTAGAGAACTCAAATCTCTTCCACTGAAAAAATGATTAATTCCACAGAGACAGAAAGCATATTAGAATAGTGGTTGCCAGGGGCTCACAGGAGGAAGAAGTGGGGAATTCTTATTTAATGGGTAGTTTCAGAATATGAGAAAGTTCAGGAAATGAATGGTGGCAATGGTTGTACAACAATGTGAATGTACTTAGTGCCAATGAACTGTACACGTAAAAAGGGTTAAAATGGTAAATTTTATGTCATATATATTTTACTACAATGTTTAAAAATGTGATAGATTCATCCAGCCCCAGCCAGGGACCAAGAAAAGCAGTCACAAAAGCATGCCAGCATGCATACTTTTTTTCTTAAGACCAAGCTGACAGGCTTAAATGAAAAGGCCACAGAAAACATTCACTAGAA
Organism: Lyroderma lyra; assembly: GCA_004026885.1. Classification (NCBI taxonomy): domain Eukaryota; kingdom Metazoa; phylum Chordata; class Mammalia; order Chiroptera; family Megadermatidae; genus Lyroderma; species Lyroderma lyra. The sequence continues at coordinate 84,380 of PVJL010000680.1, forward strand.
GCCCTTGGCTCCCTCTCTTCTCTCTGAATGCCTTATGTCCTCTCTGATGGTGAGAATTATTAAATTTACTGCTTGCCTGGCTGTAAAAGTATTAATGCCTTAGTCCTTCACTTTCCATTCTCCCTCTCCAAGATGTCTTCCTATGTCTCTCTACTGGAAACCAGTTTCACAAAATTTCATTTCTACTGGTGATACCTGTCTTTGTAACTGCCACACAAACATGCCTACTCCTCCCAGGTAGACGCCCATTCTATATTTTGGGCTCGCTACCCACAGCCATATTCCTTAAAACAGCAAATCATGGTTTCTCCTCTTGAATTCACTTCCCCAGTCACAGGCCCATTGCAAGCATTTTATTAATACCTTACCTGTTCATCTTGTCTCATATGTTTTTCTACTAAGATTTATCTTTTAGAAGAAACTCTTCCAAGAACACCATTTTTCCTTTTTTAAAGGTCAATTATTGGTAACGAAGATGTTGGTAAGAACAAGAACACAGCAGCAACAGGAGCAAACATCTGAGGGCTTCCCATGGGTCAGGTACTATTATTATCTTATTTAACTCTCAGACTCATGATGAATATACATTATCCATTTTAGAGATAACAAAATAAAGGCTATACACTGCAGGCATTATCAGTCCAGGGTCTATCTATACATCTAAAAGATATACGTGTGTGCATGTATATGTGTGGATGTGCCTCTGTGCATTTTTCTGGGGAAAGGGTTCATAGCTTTGATTGGTTATCAAAAGATGCATAACTCAAACATAATTATTAACCCCTGCTACAATGGTTAAACATTTTCAAATACATGCAAAATTCCTTAGTCGAATGTCAGCCGTCTTCCACTGATCAGAGCATGCCAACCTACCTCCTTCCCTTGTGAAGCCAAGATCATTTTCACTAGATGATCCTCACAGAGTTTCCTAGCTGGAACATACCTCCAGTTCCAAAGCCTACCCCATGCTTCCAAAACTTTAACTGTGGACCCACCATGAAACCTTGTCTACTCCAGCCCCACTGATAACCCATGGCCTCCAAGCACACACAAGTACACTCACATTCCAACAGGCAGCCCCCACTCCTCAGCCCCATTTTGTCATCCACTGTGCTAACAATACACATTCTTATGTGCACTTGCCTTACACACTGTTAGGCACTTT